>PVIJ01005391.1:0-104225 GCA_004024925.1 Scalopus aquaticus
GGGGGGGGGGAGGGGAGGATAAGGGCACAAAATGGAATAGAAAAGAACACAAGGGACCATGGAGATGGATCACGGGTGAATTGGTGGTGGGCTACCCAAGGGGAATACAAAATGTAAAAGACATAAATAACAATAAAAATATATATTAAAACAACAACAACAAACATGGTTAACAGGGGCCTCTCTGGCCCCTGTGGCACTAGGGGTTAAGTCTCAGAGCTATCACTTCTAGGGCCTGAGTTCATTCCCCAGCCAGGGAGCTAACCCACAAGTGGCACAGCAGACCTCTCCTGTCTCACCCCTTGCTCACCTTAGCAGTGTATTTTAGTAAATCCACCTGTTCTGCACTCCACTCTGTCTCTGTTGAAACCTCTCACCCCCTGCACCTCTGGCCTACATCCCAGTTCTTCTTCACACAAAAAAATTGGTTTACAACATTACATAAGATTTATAAGTGTAGGGTCACACTCTCTGGGTGTATGTTACCACACCACACCACCCCCAAGGCACCCACAGTCGTCCACCATAGTCCATTGTGCCTCCTCCCCACTTTACTCCTCTCCCCTTCCCCTCCTCCTTGGTAGCCTCAATTCTGTGGCCAGATTTCCAGAGTTTGTTGTTTGTTTGGTTTCATCTGTATCTGTTTCTCTGTATTAATCTTTGCTTCTTGGAAGTTTGTTTGATGTTGTCTTATTCTTCATGTTTTAAAATCTCATGTCATTTCTAGCTATAAGCATGCACCCACGTGTGAATTTATATATGTTTGAGTATATCTGTGAGTACGTGTTCAACAAACATTTATTAACCAGTAACTGGGTTATTAGGGCCTCATTTGACATTAAGGAATCTAACAAACATTATCTTTGTTTTTCGCCTTCACATCTTAGTAGGTGAGATGGATAAGTATGCAAGGAAACTAAGGCAATAATAAAAAGCTGTGATAAATGCTATTGAATACAACAGGCACTGCTCAAGGTCATTTAATCTTATTCCAGGCTAAAATGGACCCTGTCATTCTCCTGCTCTTTGCATTATTTGAAATGACTAATTCTTCATTTATATATTTATGTTTCCTGTAATTTTACACAAAAATCACAGCAAATATGGACTTTGCCTCTCTTATCTACAGCTATATCTGCAGGATTTTGCACGGTGCTCAATAATTATTTTTTAGATGACTGAATTAATTTTATGTTATACTCATATAAGCCTTGGTATATGGGCAATACAGAAATTATTATGCCCAACCCTTTTTTTTTTGAGAATTTTATTTATGTATACAAGCTGGGTTACAGGCCAGAGGCGCGGGGCGGCGAGAGGGTTCACCAGACACAGAGTGGGGAGCAGAACAGGCTGATCAGAAATACACTGCTGAGGGGAGCAGCGGGCGAGGCAGGAGAGGTCTGCCGCACCATGTGGGATTCTCCCTGGCTGGGCGTCGAACCGGCATTGCTCGCGGCCGACAGCTCCACAGCGCAGCGCCCAACCGCTGCGCCACCGGGGAGGCCCCTGTTATGCCCAACCTTTTGATAAGGATATGAAGCTCTGGATTTGATATATATTTAGGCATCAGAATCTTTGATACTAATAATAATTATAATAATAATGTTTTATTGATTATTTACTGTGTTTAAGCCAGTATTCTAGATTCCTTATATTGATTTTGTTGAATCCTCACAACAATTCTATTAGGTCGGTGTTATTATTGTCCCTTTTTATACGTGAGGAATTTGAGTATTATAGAGGTGAAAGCAATTTATTCAAGGTCAATGAGTGAGGACATGGAAGAGTCTAGAGTTCATTCATGACTATGTTTGAGGTCTAGGCTCTCTTCGCTGCATCAGGGTTCTTGCATTTTATTCATGTTATGGAGATTGCTAGGGAGTATCTTTTTTAATTATTTCAGTCACTTGCACTCATTAGTTTGTATAGAGGGACAAAATAGACCCAGAAAGTGAAGGTTAGTTGCTCAAGGTTATACAGTCTCTCATGACAAAGTCAAGGGGAGAACTAGGGCCCCTGACTTTCAGTTTAGTTTTCATTGACACACCATGTTTTCTTCTCTATTGTCTGTCTAATTTAATCCCTCCTGGAAAGGTTTGCCTTCTGAGTGCAGTTGCAAATACTGAAGTCTCCTTGAGTTTTTAGGACCTTGAACCTAAAGAAATGTACAGATTAACTGAATATATCTGGGCAATCTCCCCCTCCATACTTCCTATGGAGGGGGAGAGAAATAGCCAGAATACAGTATAAATATAAGGTCTTCTCAGTATGGAAAACTAGCCTTAGCTGTATAGTGCTCAAAATAAATTCAAATCCCTTTTATGGAAGAGAAGTTGTCAAAGGACCTAAAATAAAAGCACATGATATAAAAGCAGTTAGGCAGGAGCTCGCTGAAGTTTGACCAGTGCGGATTTGGGGAGTAAGCATTTTCCTATTTGGTGTGGCTTTCAGGACCTCAAGCATAGAGGTCCCATCATTTGCTCTTTCAAAATATTTGTATATGACTTTTATTAAATTTTGAAATTTCAGAATGTCTGCAATAAGGAAATAGAAAAAGTAATTACACCAACTCTTTGTTCTTTTATTATCGCAGCTGTCACCCAAAAACATATAAGGAATGTGACATGGAAATGTCAGCTTGAGATGAGAGAAAATATTCAGGGCTAAGAGCTTGGCCCTTGGAGTCATTCTAGCTGTGCTTAGAACCTATCTCTTCCATTTGGTACCTTTGCATTCAGGAAGAGTCACTTTATCTTTCTGAGCCTCAGTTGCTCCATCTATAAAATGGGGATACTAATCATAACTATTCCCTCGGTTTTATATAAATACTAAAGGAGATTTTATGAATAAATGGATAAAATCATGTCTGGTGTAATTATAAATGATAAGAATAACTGTTATTATATGGGAGAAAAATTTATTAAAATTTCTTTCTCATACTCTATCATCTGATTAGATGCACATTTATTGTGTCCTCACTTTGGACAAAGCACTGGGCTAGACACAGAAGGGATTCATGAGACACACCCCCTACTCTTGAGACTGGCCAGTCTTTGAGGATCTAGACTAACTATAATGTCAGTTCTTTTCTCAGTAAGCATTTCCAACTACAGGCATTATTTGCACCATTTATCTCCTTCTCTTTATCACTTAGCTATTCAGCATACAGAATTTATAAGACCAGATGGTGTTAAGCTGCCTATTTTAGGACTAGTTGTAAAAGTTCATTTCTTATCTTACATTTAACACAGTATCTTAATGAGAAAACCGTTCACAAAGCATTTATAGAGTACTTACTCTTAGTGGGTACCTTGAGAATGATATAAAAAGGAATACAGTTATAGGGTTTGGGGTAAAGCACCAGACTTGAAGCTGGAAATTTTGGGTTTAAGTCGGGGTCTTGCTATTGACCAATGAGTGACCTTGGATGAGTCACTTAACAACTGTGTTACTTTTCTAGGACTATTTAATGAAATAGGAAGTGGGAAAGCACCGGCTTCAAGAATTATCCAGTTATTCTTCCTTTCAATCATTCAACAGGAGATGTATGTGTCTGTGCTTTCAATGACATCATTCTTTTTGAGAGAATATTTAGAAAGACATAAAAGTCAGTAACTGGCTTCCCATCTTCCCATCCCCTACCATGTTATTTGAAATTTTCTTTTGTTAAGCTTATCATTGACTTTCTTTTTTTTTTAAGATTTTTTTCCTTATTTATGCATACAAGAACTGGCTATCGGCCAGAGGTGCAGGTGGTGAGAGGATTCACCAGAGACAGAGTGGGGAGCAGAAGAGGCAGATCTACTGAGATACACTGTGGAGGGGAGCAGTGGGCGAGACAGGAGAGGTCTAATGTGCAGTGTGAGTTAGCTTCCTGATCAGGGATTGAACTCATATCTCAGTGGCTGCCAATAGCTTCGTAGTGCTGAGACTTAACCCCTGCACCATGAAGGAGTCCTTGACTTTATTTTAAATAAATCCAACAGTCACTTCTGAATCCTCATTTTTTTTGTGGCTTTTCGACACTGTTCTTCAAAGTTGATCGCTCTCTCCTTCTTGATGTAATAATGTCTTACTTTTTCTTCTGTGACACACTCTCCTTCTTTCCTCTACACTGCTCTTTCTCAGTGTTCTTTCCAAGCCCCTCCTCTATTATTTAAAGATACTGTGGCAGAAGTATCTGGCTGCTCAATCCCATACCCTCTTACCAGTCCACCCTCCTTCCCTAGGCTTCAGCTATGGGATCCGTATCTATTCATCTTTACCCCAGTTCTCCTGGATTACAGATCTATGTAGCCACCTGCTTTGTCAACACCTGCATCTAGATAGCCCCATCCTATAAGCATCTTAAACTCAACATGTCACATGATGAATTCATTGACAAGTAAGGTCCCCTCTGCAACCCATTCTGCTACTTCTCTAATTTTCCTTATAAATGTAGTAAGACCATCCTCTCACTTACTTAAACCATCAACATCAGCCTTGTCCTTGACAGTATGCTTCTTCCCTCCTCAATCTAATCCATCAGTAAGTTATTATTTTTATGCCAAAATATATCTTATCTATGTTAAATTCTCTTCATCTTTTCTGCCACCAACATAGTCTAAGCCACAATTGTTTCTGTGCTAGAGAACTCTAGACTGATCTGGCACATGTATTCTTTTCCCCCCACCCCATGTCTTTATTCCTGAGTAATCTCTTACATATATAAATTGGTTAATCTGATGTGCCTGTTTAAAACTACGTAGTATGTTCCCATTGCCCTTAGAATCGTTACTATTCTCTGTGATGCATTTCACTACCTAACCCTTGTCCATTTTTCCAACTTCATGTCTTATCTTTCTTCCATTTGTTCTCCCCTCCTCACTCGACTATCATACTGGACTTGATGTCTTGGTGACTTCATGTATGATTTTTCTTTATATCCTTTTCACACTTGAGGTTTTATGTTTAAGGATCATCCCCCCCTGGGAAGAGTTCCCTAACCATCATTACATCAAGGTTAGGTTCGTCTACCTAATTTGTTTTCCATGAACACTGTACCTAACCCTTTTGCTATTTAGTACCTATTTCATTGTTTTCCCTTCATTAAACATTCTAAGTTCCATGAGTATAGAACCACGTCTCACTTATTCATCAAATGTAATACTTGGGACATAGCAGATATCTGTTTAAAATGTACCTTATAGAAATATTCACAGTAGCATCATAAATAGTAGACAAAGAGTAGAAACTACCAGCATGTCTTTTATCTGATGAATAGATATGCAAATGATATATTTTCATACCAGGGAAGATTATTTAGCTATAAGAATAATAGGTTATTGACTCATGCTATAGCAGAAGTGAACCTGGAAATCATAATAAATAAAAGAAGCCAGCCACCCACAAAAGACCACATTTTTTATGATCCTTTCAATGAGAAATGTCCAAAATAGGTAAGTCCATAGAATCAGAAAATAGATTAGTGGTTTCCAGGGACTGGGAGGAAGGGAGAATGTAGAGAATCTTCCAAAGCGTATAGGTTTACTTTGGGTGTTGATGAAATGTTCAAAGACTAGATATTGGGGGGGCCTCCTTGGTGGCCTAAGGATTAAGTGTCAGTGCTATCACTGCTACAGCCTGAGTTCCATCCCTGGTCAGGGAGCTGACCCAGATGGCACAGCAGACCTCTCCTGTCTTGCCCGCTGCTCCCCCCAGCAGTGTATTTCAGTAGATCTGTTTATTCTGCTCCCCGCTCTGTCTCTGGTGACTCCTCTTATCCCTATACCTCTGGCCTACACCCCAGTGCTTTGCTGCAAAAAAAAAAAAAAAAAGAATAGATATTGGCCTTGTATGCACAATGCTATAAACTCAATAAAAACCTTTGAATTTTATTTTTCAAATGAGTATACTTATGGTATGTTATTTGTATCTCAATATAGTTATTAAAAGTGAATATATGTAGTGTAAAGTATTTATCAATTTGAACTATATACATTAATACAGAGTGGGTGAATCATACAGTGTTATAAACCAACGTTACGTCAATGATACAGTAATATCTAAAAGAATTTCTCAACAAAAAATCTGGCACAAAAAGAAAGAGAGTGGATTTTGATTAGAGGGAAGTAAAGCTTCATTTTAAGAGTTGCACATTCCTATTCCTTGTCTGCTTTTCCTTGGGACTTGACACCTGAACAGAAAAGCTTAGGGTCCTAAATTTGAAAAGAAACTCTGAGACTGTATAATTTCACTGTCTCACTCTACATATAAGAAAATGGAGGAGCAGAGGGCAAGAAACTCACCAAGTTCACGCAGCAATTTACTAACCAAGTCGGTACTAAAGCCTTATCTCTTTTGTCTTATTTTAGGGTTCTTTCCATTGAACTCAGAAAAGTCAGAGCTTGCTCAGAAGCAAGCATTGTTTGCTTACAAATTATTGTTCATTCCTTTCTTCACAGGAGGCTGAGAAATGTAGATTCTGTTCAAAAGGAAGACAAGGGAATGTACTTGAGCAGACAGTTAGTATTTTGTGCCACGGATTTTTTGTTGAGAATTTTATTTTGGTATTACTGTATTATTATTATTTTTTAAAGATTTATTTATTTATGCATACAAAGCTGGGGTACAGGCCAGAGGCACAGGGCAGCGAGAGGGTTCACCAGAGACGGAGTGGGGAGCAGAACAGGCAGATCGAGAGAAATACACTGCTGAGGGGACAAGCAGGCGAGGCAGGAGAGGTCTGCCATGCCTTGTGGGAATCTCCCTGGCCAGGTGTCGAACTTGTGTCGCCGCTGCTGACAGCTCCACAGCGCAGTGCTTAACCTCTGCGCCACCAAAGAGGCCCGGTATTACTGTATTACTGACGTAACGTTGGCTTATAACACTATATTATTCAGAATTCTAGGTTGCCATTTCTTCAGATGTATGTCACCACATCACTCCCACCACCAACAGACCTATGAGTCCCCTCGCAGTCTATTGGAACACCCAGTTTGCTCCCGACCCTCTCCTTATCTAGATAACAAATTTGAATAGGCTAGTGTTTAGGTCTGGAAGAACCCAATGTCCTCTTAAGTCAGCATCTATGTTTCCACCATAGTTACCTGTTAAACCCCTTTCATGATAAACCTCTCTAGCCCCAGTTGACAGGCTCAGCAGTTCCTGAATAAATTGCATTTGGCAGGAACTGGCTGCAAGGCATCACTGCTTAAAATAAAGGCAACTTTACTTTAGAAACAAATCAAGGCAATGCTCACTATCCAGGAATAAAGAAACAGAAGGTGAAAGACCTGTTTTGAATGCAAATTGCAGCTTGCAATGTAAAAATACCGAGTGAGTTGTTTTTTTGGGGGGGAAAAATGCTCAAAATATTGCCTTCATATTCTTTGCTATGTCTAATTACGGTGATTTACAGACAACAATTGCTGGAATTTAAATATTTTTTAATCACTTACTTTACTCTCTTGACCATATTAGTTTTAATAATAAGTGTTTGGAAATATTCCCCTTTTGTTTTTCAATTTGTTTTATCTGTTTGTTGGGAACAACCTCTCAAAAGCTAAACTGTACTGGAGCAGTTTTGGTTGCAGGTGGTATATTGGTCTCTTTCCTCTAGTGGTATGCTACCAGTTTCACCCCATAGAAACTGATGTTAATGGCATGCAAGATACCTGGAAGCTTAAAGTCTAGAGGGCAAAAGAGAAATGTTGGTAGTTCTCCCATATATGTTGTATTCTGATTAAGACACGAATTCCAACCTCATACATGGTTGGTGAGAAGGTAAACTGGTGCAGCAGCTTTAAAAATCAATATTGAGATTTTGCAAAATATTAAAAATAGTAATTTCACTTCTGAGTATTTATCCGAAGAGTGAGGAGACACTAATTAGAAATGATATATGCACCCCTATGTTCATTGCAGCAGTGTTCACAATACTTAAGATAAGGGAATAACCTAAGTGTCCATCAAGAAATGAGTGGGTAAAGATGAGGTTCATATGCACAATGGAATACTGCTCAACTATAAATAATATAAGTCGGGCAGAGAAAGAAAAATATCATGTAATTTCACTCACATATGGACTTATAAAACAAACAAAGAAGTAAAAATAAAACAAATGAACAAGCACACAAAACCAAAACAAATTCTTCTCCCAACAGTATTTGGTGTTACCTGAGGGGAAGAGGGTTTGGAGTGGGAAAATGGGTAGAAAACATCAATCGTATGGTGGTAGATGGAATCATAATGGTCATACAGGGTCATTCAAATGTAGTGTATGCAGGTGTTGAATTATATTGCTATATACCTCACACCTTTTATAAACCAATATTATTTTAATAAATTTACCAAAAAAGAAAAATCAATCGGATCCACTGAATTCTTTTTTCCTCACTTTCTTTTTTTTCTTTTTTTCCTTTCTCAACTTAGTTTCCTATTAACCCAAGAGTCATGTCATATTGTCCATTTACAGGAAAGAGTATGCAATGACAATTCTTTCAGATAAGTTAATTATCTGCCTCGAAGAATGCTTCAAGTTTCTTGATGTACTAATGATATTAGATAGCATCGGTTGTTCTAAGGCATTTTAATGAGTACCCATGTACCAACGACAGTCTTTAGGAAAATATTTCTGACTCCTAATTAACTTATAAAGTTTCCTCGGGCATTTTTGGTTGTTGTTGTTTTGAAACTGAGAATGAAGGAAGGAAATTATATGGTAGGTAGTTAATGCATTCTTTCTGAATCTCCCTCTAGATGACATAAATTAATGGCTGGTCTCATTTTTCATGCTCCCATGCATGAAAAGAAAGAAATTAAGACAGTGATGCTATTTAACTATTACAGGAGAAATCCATCTCTGATCAGAATTATCTAGAACTTTCTAGTTCTGGCATGTATGTACGATACTGAGTCATCCTGGCCAATGAACAAAGTCAAGCTCTGCATAATGGATCTATTTAAATTTTAGTGATTCTGCACAAGGGACCATGGAGATGGATCACAGGTGAATTGGTTGTGGGTTACCCAAGGGGAATACAAAATGTAAAATACATAAATAACAATAAAAATATATTTTAAAAAATTTAGTGATTCTGCCCCCAAATCTTACTGACTATATCTACTGCATAAGGAGGACACCCTTTTTCTGAAGCATAAGGAATTCTATTACCCAATAGCCTGGGACAAGTTAAATTAGTCTGTAGACAGTTTAACTACAGGAGCATTTGCCTCTAGGAAAACCATTAATTTTGTTTAAAGTGACTATATTGCTGTCATTGGGGATGTTCTGATTTTTTTGTTGCCACAGAGCCTTGCTGAAAGGGAATGTTGATTGACTGCATGCTCTTTTCTTGTTCTTCTCTCCACCCGCCCCCACCAAAAATAAGATCATACACACAAATACACATATACTTATATATAGCTAAATTTTGAGTGAAATTTAAATGTTTTTTTTTTCTAATTAAAGTAGGGCTTTTCTAGAGAAACATGACTCTGACTTGGTCTTATACTATGTTCTGCACTAATTAAAATGTCCTATATAAAGAAATTATATAGAAATGTGAAATGTATTTGAATAAGACATTTTGGGAAATGTAAGGTGTGCAGTCTTTTAGTCAAAAGCACAGGCTCCTAGAATATATATCAGCTTTATGTGTCAGCTTGCATTTTTTTGAATGTGAAACTCTCAAATGCAATTCAAGTCTATGTGGTCAAGTCCCGCATCCTCACTTCAGACCTCTGTCGATGCAGGCATTCTCCGCACCAAAGTTGCTACCAAGGAAAATGTTAAAATAGAAAATTTTGATTATACATTTCCAGGTGCTCTTGAGGGTAGCAAGCATTTCTTCAGGGAATTATGCATATTATCTTCTTAATGGTTTTCCTCTAAAGGGATAATATTGTCAGTAAGGAGACCTTTTGGCCTCAAACCTACATTATTAGAAGGGGCCTTTAAAAGATTGCTAGGACTGCACAACAGGGGAATGAAACAAAAGGGCAACCTGCACAAATCTCACCTGTAGTAATAAAAGGCAAGCATCTTGGCAGCATCCTTGTATCTGTTGCAATTGGTACAAAGGCAAATGGCCATAATTATATGGGGATGACACCAAATCTCTACTTAGAGCCCAGAAATCTATTAGCAATGCATTCTCCAGGGTATGACAATCAGCAAAATGGAAATAAGCCTTTCTATGTTGAAGAATCACAGTTGTTCCTCTGGGGAGTTTCATTAGGACAGCAGCAATGTTGGTGAGTGCTAATGTGGACTCTTCTCTTTGCAGTTTAGGCCAAGTGGTTAATACTTTGTTCTTGAAGCTTCTTCCCTTACTTCCTGTTTCATAAATGATTGTATTATAAAACCCTGAGTATTCTTCCACAGCCATAGGACCAAGTGTTAGTGTGTGTGTGTGTGTGTGTGTGTGTGTGTGTGTGAGAGAGAGAGAGAGAGAGAGAGAGAGAGAGAGAGAGAGAGAGAGAGAGAGAGAGAGAGAGAGAATGTTGGAGGTAAATAATAATAGCCACCTTATTATTCATAAATGATTACCCAGAGTGCTTGTGTAGAAAGATGAGATTTTCCGTGTTGTCCATTTCCCAGAAATATATTTCCATTTTCTCTGCCTCAAAGCAGATATTCTCAGAGTGGAATATTGTGCTTCCACTGTTGGTACCTCAGTTGATACTCTACTTATGCTTTTGTATGCCTAGCATTTCTATAAATTCCATCTCCCTTCCCTGAATCCTGTGTGACTCAAGTCTGTGGTTTATATATGAAATGAAAATTAGCCATTTTTCATTTATTATTGTTGCTTATTGTTCCTTTTCCCTCTTCATATCCTGGCTTAAGATTTGTGGAACGGTTACAATGCTTGACTACCCATAATATTTATGGAGTTCATGAATGCAGCTAATTCAATGTACATTGTGGATAAAGTAGGACTTAAGAGGGAAAGATACTTAGATTCATGTGCTATGCCTATCACTTCTCAGTTATACCTATCACTTCTCTATTCTTGGGCACATCGTTTAACTTCTCCAAGTCTCAGTTATTTCCTCTGGAAAATGGGGTAACAGGAGTAGCTATTGTTGGAATTTTGCAATTGAAAATCATTTCCCTTTCCATATTCTGAGTTAGAAGTCACTTTCTGAGTTAGGCAAATAGAAATCAAAATGCCAATGTCATTATTAATAATGTTGACTTAAATTTGATATTAATTACAGTTAGTACTTTCTTCTACCTCTGTCTTAAATGAAATTTACCTAACTAGGCATACAGAGGTAGAATTGAACAATCACAATTCCTCACCACGAGGGCAAATCCTTCCCCAAAAGCTTTACTAACAGCTATGATTTTAATGGAGGATAGACTAAAATCCCAAGAGGAATGATTCATACTTTCCCAGTCCTCTCTCTATCTTGCCAAGGATATATTTCCGTACTCCATTAGCAATACTGAGGGTAGTGAGGTATAGAGAGCCAAGCTAGAATTGTTCTTTATCTGCTTCTCCTTCTAGAAAATATACTTCCTTCCTACAGAAACTTGGGCTATAAGGTATGAGGACTATCTTCTTAACAGCTATAATCATTGTAAGGATTAAATAAGATACTGCATGTCAGGTTTCTTAACCAGTGTCTGGCACATAATAGTTTTGGTGGACAAAATAGGGAGCAAAATTCAACTTTATTCATTTGGACAAATTATCAAACCTTGCCGAATTTCCATTTTTTAAAAATGAAGATAATAATAACTAGCTTGCATGTTCAGGGAAATTAGAGAAAAGGTCTAGAAAGTCTGGCACATAGTGGGCACTTAGTAAATGACAACTATTATCATTATTACAATGTATAGCTATATAGGTTTGCGGGATGTGTCACATAGTGTTTTTCTACAGCAGATGGCCATTTCTCGATATGGCGGGCATTGACTGGTTGACTTGGCAGCCACCGTGCTCATACTTACCGGTTACTGATGGAACTAATCAAGGGACAAATTGGTGTGAAAGTAGCTGAGAAGGAAGTCTAGGAACTAATGAAAGCATGCTGGAACGACAAGTATTTCTGTAGCTTATCCACACAGCAGCAAACCTACATGTAAATACTTGAGAGTTGACTAAGTTTAAGTGTCTTTTTTAAATTTTAGTATACTTTCAAAGATTAAAAAAATGTTTTAATAGCCAACATTTTTTTTCTGATAGAGAACAGAATGTTTTTGGTAGGAATAGAGTCGTAGAGCAGAGACTTTCATGTCTTTCAATCTTTGTCAGGCTCATAGAACACCCCCTACTTGGGACCTCAGTTCTTCTTGGCTGACTTAATGTTGCTGACAAATGTACCTTGTAGACAAGTTAAGTTACACATAGGTAGAGAGAATAATTGCCATGATGTTGTGGATAACTCCTTTTAAAATTTTAAGTTTTTCTCTGGAGAGTGATGGGCTCCAATGGCATCTTCTGGAAACAATCATTTACAACCATTTTAGACCTTCTAGTTTGGTGACTTATTACTGTCATAATTTATTTCTATATACATCCTGCTGTACCTTGCACATGAAAACTGCTACTCAAAATAAAAGTTTTTTAATATAACCCATTTAAAATATAAGAATATGACTTTTTAATAAATCATGAAGAATTGTGATGATTCAGTACCCAGTCTTGACTATTTGAATGCTATATTTTGTTTTGGGGTTTGGGCTGGTTTTTATTTCCAGGTGAAGTCTCTAGAAACATTGTTTTCCTCACATCTTGATTCTTATGGGTCGGTGGTAATATTTTGGGTTGATGCCCTAAGAAGAACAAGTTGCCTTCTAAGAGTTGACACAATTAGGCTCCCAATTCATGGCAGAATGGACTCTGGTCTAGACACCACAACATATATTCCAACCAACTGATACAGCTCGTAAGAGGAACTGATAGAAAGTAACCTTGCCATACTAACCTTGCCAAACAGATAAACTTGAAAGTTTTTTGTTGAGATCATTAAGAGCAATTAGGCATCACGGGTGAATTGGTGGTGGGTTACCCAAGGGGAATATAAAATGTAAAAGATATAAATAACAATAAAAATATATATTAAAAAAAAGATCAATTAGGCATATGAAGTACAGTGACCCACTTTTTACCTTCCAGAACTGTGAAGAGTATAGATAGAAATAAGTTCCCCTTTGAAGCTGTGTTCTTGGGCCTCCCTGGTGGCACAACGGATTAAGGCTCAGCACTATGAAGCTCTCCACAGCCTCTGCAGCACTGAGTTTGATCCCCATCCAGGGAGCTTCCCACATGGTACAGCAGACTCTGCTGCCTCGCCCACTGCTCCCCTCAGCAGTGTATTTCAGTCAGCCTGCCTGTTCTGCTCCCCACTCTGTCTCTGGTGAATTCTCTTACCCCCCATACCTCTGGCCTGCACCTCAGTTCTTGTATGCATAAATAAATAAATCTTGAAAAAAAAGAAATTGTGTATTTCTTGCCTAACAGCCTCAAAATCAATATTGGACACATACGCCTCAACACATATTTAAAAGGAAATTCCGGAATAATTATTGAACGTGACTAAGTGCTCACCTCACTGTAGAGAACAAAATCATTTATGTAACTGTGGCTGATTTAGGAAAGCATTTGAGGTGGCATTATCTGACAATTTAAGTTGGTCCTTGGTGGAAAAACCACCCAATGAGGACTTAATCTGTGTTATCAGCAAAGGTCAGGGCCATCAACCCCAACCATTAATGCAGGCAGTAGTGCACAGTGCCTTTGGCACTCGTGCCAGTGAGAAGAAAGGATCACCCTGGGAAACTCCTCTCCCTTGTGTCAGACACAGCTGTGAGCACAATGACTCCGTTCACAAATGAGCCAGTAAATTGAAGCCAGTTTTGTTAGGACTAAATTTACCCCAAAGAAGGTAGCTCACTTGAACGGTCTGGGCAGATCAGCCTTTTAAATACTACAGCTCTGTGGACAAGTTAACCATATAAAGAAAAAAAGAAAAATATATTGCAAAATCTAAAGTCTCCCTGGGCTTCTGTGCAATTTCTGTTGCTCTTGTGAAATATATTGCTTTTCATTTCTCCAGATTAGTTGTTTTGAAGATAGTTGGCTATTCAGTTTCAGCAAGATCATACACAGATAGCTATTCTCCCATAAGCAGTGATGTGTGAGCTTATTAAGAAATGTCCATTGCGTGCAATAGTTCAAAAGCCATATGGTACAGAACGCTAATTAAAATGAGATGCAAAAACTAAAATAGGTGGGTGTTTTTCTTTGTTATCTACAACTGTATAAATGTAAATTCATTTGTGCTTTTGTAGGTGACTTACTGATACAGGGTTAGCCAAACTCGTGTCTTGGCAACAAGCCTTTTAGATGTCACTCTTACAGAGAAACCATGTTCAGTGTAGTTGTTACATTTCATAGGATCCACTATAACCTGTGATGCAGCCAAGTTATTAGCTACAAACTCTGTCATAACGGGGTTCTAATGTGTTTTACACAGTTCAATAAATCAACCTTACCATCTATACCTCCTGCTAAAAGAAGTTAGGCCAGGTTTAAAAGAAATGAGGAAGCAAACAAGAAGAGTGTGAATACAAATTGAGGTTTACCATTATGTGTCTTAGAGGTTTTTGGATTGCAAGGAACAGAAACCTTCACAAGTTCTGCTGAGTAAAGGAAAATGCAATAAGGGGACAGGGGAGCCCCTTCTCACAGGGAATTGGAAATTGTCGGGAAGTATGTCTGTGCTTCCCTGGTTATCTGTAACCACACAACCTGTCATTTCTGCTTCCCTCAGCTTAGCTGCGCCATCCTCCTTCTGCAGATTGGCTTCCTCCATACTGTTCTCTTTTCTTCTCATCTGTTTGTTTGCTTGTTTGTTTATTGAGGTAACATTGGTTTACATCCTGAATATGATTCGGAGGAATAGGTTTATGCATACTCATCTTTGCATCAGCACACGCCATCTACCCCAGAGAAGCCACATCCTTCAGCCTGGTTCGTGATTGCTGTTTCCCCAAACCTACCGTTCATCTGGTGCTTTGGTTGCACCTCAAATGCCTTTGACCTTCCACTTCCAGTAAAGGTAACTTCTGACTTATTTAGACTTTGTTTCTTTGTTCAAATTCCTTTTCTTTTATTTTTGTATTATTTTTTAAATCGGAGTAGCATTGTTGTACAACACTGTGTAGGATTTAGAGGCATATATTCAGAGATATGTCACCACACCACACCCACACCACCACAGCACCCATAATCCTCTACCACGGTTCATTGGGCCCCCACTTTCCCGTCTCCTCTGGTGGCCTCAATTCTACAATGTTTTTAGGAGAATCAGATTGGCTGCGCTAGTCTACAGATTGACTCACTCCTAGCATGTGTGTCCACGGAGGCAGTGTTGGGGGGGAAGGTGTTGACAAAGAGCTCACAGCTGTCAGCCATGCAGTATAAGCTAAAGGAGTTGGGTACTGTGAATAAATTGTCTAATGTATCAAATACCCCCATTATTGTAATGATAATTGTGATAACAATGACTATAGTAATTAAATTACTAGGGTAATTAAAACAGCTACATTTTTGGAGCTCTTGTCAAGCATATTACATACACCACTGTTTAATCTTCACAACAACCCTGTAATGTAGATAAGTTTACTGTCCATGGTTTTCCTCATTGGAAAATTTTTTTGCACAGTGATATTAAATGACATGGCCAAGGTCACACAGCTAGTAAGTGGTTGGACAAGACTAAAACCCAGTTGACACCAGAGTCTGTGCCCTTACTACTGTTTCCTTAACTACTTAACTGCCGATTCTGACACTATCGTGATGAATATGTAAAATATGGACTGTAAACTAGCTTCTTTGTGAAGAAAAATAAAGTCCAGTTTAAATAGTAATACCCCTACAGTATGTACTGGATAAATATATTCATTTCCTCCAAAGCCCCTACAAGGAAAGAAAGGGATTAAGACCCCAAGGTATATTTTTGTCCATGTAGGTGAAAGAGAAGAAATATTCTCTTTGGAGTTATCCTAGTGCTTTCAGATAAATGAAATAACCTTTAAATATTTGTGATCGAGCATTATCCATTTGTCTCTTAGCTTTAATATTTATTTGAATTCAAATTATATCTGTCTTTTAGCAAAGATCAAGAGTAAGATCTGGCACTTGAGAGAGGAAGCCAAAGCTGGTGTATGTGATGTTACTGCACTCTTCTCAAGCTACCATTTTATTGCTCTTCTGGGAATCCTGTTAAATTACAGCTCCTGATATATTGTGGACTGTGGATCTAAATTCTGGCTTTGACCAAGTCAAGGGCTGGTTTCTTTGGGCAGTATTTCACCTCCTGTTTTATCTGCGCTGTCACCTAAATTTAGCACTTAGGCTATACTCCCCTATGTCTGCAGAAGTTTTAAATTATTTTCCAGTGATGCATACCGTATCCATGCAGAGTTGTGTTTAACAGATTTGCAGTAAAATCTTGAAGCTCTCCAATGCCATTTTTACAAAAATAAATTAAATCAGTAGCTTCCACAGATTCGACTTTGGGATGGTTTGTGAGGTGATGTGTTTCCCACAAAACTGATGGAGTTCTTCTTAGTGTTTAATGTTTTTGTTTTTTATAT
This sequence comes from Scalopus aquaticus, assembly GCA_004024925.1. Lineage (NCBI taxonomy): Eukaryota > Metazoa > Chordata > Mammalia > Eulipotyphla > Talpidae > Scalopus > Scalopus aquaticus. The sequence goes on from PVIJ01005391.1 coordinate 16,601, forward strand.
TTTTTCCTTGTGCATTTTACCATCTGGCAGACCAATCAGCTTCTTGAAAGCAAAAGATGGGTGTTCTTTCCTGGGTCTTAGGGGGATTTACGTACATGGTGCATTTAGACCCTACCCCCAGTTGCAAGAATAACGCCTGTGTGCAGTTGTAATAGTGTTCTAAATTGAAGAATCTTGAATAAGACATAAATCCAAATTCTACACCTTTTTTATATGGGCTTCAACAAGCGCCTGCTGTAATTGTTAGAACAGCCTGACCTATTAATCCATAGATAAAAATGATTCAATTAAAGTGAAATATAAATATTGAAAGTAACGTAAAACCAAATGAGGCACATCACAGAATTTATGTGCAAATAAATTCACTGAATAAAAATTATCCAGTACATACAAAGTCCATATGCTGTCTTGGTAATGCTATAATTATGTCAGAGAGTCATGTCATACTGGCCTTTTCCATCTGCTCTGTGATCTGTTAAGGGACCCATTCAAACAGAATGACAGCTGACCTCAAAATGATACATTCTGCTACTGCCCATTTTAATAGGGCTGTTGGTTATGCACATTTTGTCTTCATTTATATTAGGCTGTGAATGGTTTTTCACTATATCAAGTAAAAAGGAACATCTGTTTTTCTATTAAATGGGTTTATTTAAACTACTATCTTATTTTCTGAATCAATTACGTTCTTAGTTTTCATAAGCAATGGGTTGTTTTGGAGGGGTTCTTTAGGTTTGGTGGTATTCTAGACATTCAAGGAGCATAAGAAATTGTCAGTGATTAAGAATAGCAAAGTAGAGGTGCCTGTCTATTTTTCTTTCTAGCTTTTTTTATTTGGTCAAACCTAGGTGGTTAATATTGGGAGCCTCAAATGTTGTGTATATGTAATTGACAGGAAAGGCAAGTAAATGAGGAACCCAAATTTATAATACTAATTGATTTCATTTGTTTTGCTTCCCTTGTGCATGCCTTACTGTTATTCTTGCCATTATCTTAATGTTGTTGTTTCCAGTAACACTCAGAAAAGTCATTTTAAGGGCAGGGGATGTGGAACACAGATGTGTCAGGTGTAAAGTCTCTCATCCTCAGGGACATCCAAATTGGCTAAAGGAAACCCACTGAATGGTTCAGCTGAACAGCCAGCATTTGTCCATCTGTTTGTATCCAGGTTACCTTATGAGAGTCTATTTAATTTCTGGTCTTTAGAGCGTCTCTATTTCAACAGTACATGCATTAAAAAAAATTAATTGCACATGTGGAAAACGTAACCCTCGTAACCAGGGTGACCTTTAAAAGATTGTGTTTTGTTTTGTTTTGTTTTTAAGCAACCATATAAGTTCTAACAAGACGGTTTGCTCTAGTAAAAGTCCCAGTTGCTTAGAGGGGATTTTTAATGCATCCTCTTTGGGTTAGGAGGAAAAGAGGCAGAAAGAAAGAAATTACACTGGTGATATAACACTCAGGCTTGGAAATTGAGTCTTAAAATATACACCAATTAAAAATAATGTCTGAGTCACAAACAGGGTCAGGCAGTATCCATTGGAATGAATCAGAACACCTCACATATGAGTTTGGCGAATTATAAAATGATGATAATCAGGCAAATGACATTGCTCTCTTGGAAAGTATGACCATGGTATAGTTGTTTCAGAATCAAAATAAAGAACCTGCAAAGTGTCACATTCTACAATGTATCTTATTTATAAATAAAAATTCAAATGAAATTACCTAGAAAGGTGTATTGACGTATGTATGTTTACAAGAGACATTCCTTTATGCAGGTGGGAAATGTTTGGGGAGCCTCTAATAGGTTCTTGGCTTTGTCTTGGGTTCAGGGGATGTGCTAGTGACCAAAACAAACTCTGTGTTCTCCTAAAGCTACTATTTCAGTGGGCAGGGGACAACAGATGATACACAAATGAACCTATCATTTATTCTCTACAATGCCCAGGACCAAGACTAATGAATTAATTAGTATTGCATTTAGATGTTGGTTCAAAGACAAGGGAATATTTATGATGTTTTCCTGAGATTGCAAACATTCAAAGTAAGAGTATTCTGATGAGCAATGATGAAATGGGACATATATATGCATCTCAATATAGTGCTCACATTAATCGTTCTCTTTGAAATTTTTGTTTGTTTTTCCCAAGTCCTTATAGTGCTTACAGTAGTGGAGTGGGAAAAATATAGGCTTGGATTCTGCCAAGACACCTTTTTACCTAAGGTACTTTTATCCTGGTGGTGAGAAATATTGATTCTTAAAAAATTAAAGGAAGATAGTGACAAAAACAAGCGGCTGAATCAGAGAAAGAGAGGGGAAAGTGATAAAAAAAAAACCTTACTCTTATGATCATATTTAAGAATTTATTTCCATGTTCGGACAATATCCAAGTACTTTGGTTTAGTTGGTGGGAGTCCCATATTTGGATGGTATCATAGATGAAGACTCAATTTCCTTCCTTCCTTCCTTCCTTCCTTCCTTCCTTCCTTCCTTCCTTCCTTCCTTCCTTCCTTCCTTCCTTCCTTCCTTCCTTCCTTCCTTCCTTCCTTCCCTTTCTTTCTTTCATTCATTTATTTATTTATTATCCTATATCTTTTACATTATTGTGTAATCACCATCAAATCACACGTGAACTGTCACCATAGTCCCTTGTGCTCTTTTCTCCCCCGTTTTGAGCCCTTATCCTCCCCTTCCCTCGCTGAATGTCTCTCATTTATGGTTGTCTGCTAGCTTTTGTTTTGGTTTTATTGTTGTTGTTGTTATTTTCTCCTCCTGATCTCTTATTTGGTCCCCCTATATTCCCCTATGAGTAAAAACATTCGATATTTTTCATTTTCCCTCTAGCTTATTTCACTGAGCATGATCCCTTCTAGCTCCATCCATGTTGCTGCAAATTGCATAAGTTTATCTTTCTTGATCGCTGAATAGTATTGAATTGTGTATATGTACCACCATCTTCTTGATCCAGTCATCTATTTTTTGGTATCTGGGTTGTTTCCACATCTTAGCTATCGTAAACAGTGCTGCATAGACATGGGGGTGCATGTATCCTTTTGGATTAATGTTTTGTGTCCTTTGGGCAGATTCCCAGAAGTGGTATTGCTGGGTCATATGGAAGCTCCATTTCTAGCAGTTTGAGAAACCACCATACAGATTTCCATAGTAGTTAGACCAGTTTTCATTCCCAGTGTTTCTTTTTTTTATTTAAAGATTTATTTATTTATGCTTAATAAGCTGGGTGTAGGCTAGAGGTGTGGGGGAGTGAGTGGATTCACCAGAGACAGAGTGGGGAGCAGAACAGGCAGACCCACTGAAATACACTGCTGAAGGGAGCAGCAGGCAAGACAGGAGAGGTCTGCTGTGCCATGTGGGCAGCTCCCTGGACAGGTATCAAAAGCATGCTGTGGTGGCTCTGGATAGCTTCATAGTGCTGACTTAACCCATTGTGCTACCAGGGAGGCCCCCCAGTATTTTTTTCAACCAGCTAAGATCTATCCCATACTCTTGCCCCAACCAGTTATCAAATCGCAATCAGGAACTTATATTCCCCACTACTGAAAAAAAGAACAAATGAAAGATATCCTCTTTCTTTATGATCAGTGACCCATTGGAAAAACCGGTAAATAGATTATCTGAGATTGAGTTGGTGAATCAGAACCACAAATTCTGCCAGACCTTGGGAACAAAGCAAATACTAAATAGGATTTTTTTGTAGATTTCTGTAGTAATGTGGACGAGGAATATTTAAATATATATTTGTAGAAATATATATTTAAACATTGAAAGTTTTATGTACGTGAACTAGTATTTCTCTTTTCTTGATTGACCTTGGTTCAGACTACATTTATTAGAGCTCTCATTTGATTCCCCTATATTGCCCTCCTTCAAAACCTACAGGCTTTTAAACAAAGACCCTCCATAACTAATCAACATTTCTTCCCCTGAGTCTCTCCCAAGATGATTTAGAGATAAGTAGCTGCAAACCTGGCTTAGTTCAGTGTTATAATCATTTATGGTTCCTTTTGGAGGTAGCAAATTCGCAACTTCACTCCTATTAATCATGTAACTAAATGTAGTATCATCAGGACAATTTCAAGATTTTTAAAGGCACAACCTTGACTTCCTGTCATTTTAAATTGGCTCCTAACAGTCCTGGCACTCTGCTAAAGTGCTTAACTAGTCATTTTTCCTCCCTGTACCACAAAGTATTTCTGCTGCCAATAGCCCATCTCACCTTTTTGGTGTCTCTCACCATTTTACCTTTAAAATCGTGTGGGTTTTCTTTTCTTTCTTTTTTTTTGTTTTTGTTTTTGTTTTTGACATTGCAGTAGGTGATGCAGTGAGTATGGTAGGTTGTAGGGTGCTTTTTATAATCTGGAGAAAACTATGAAATCTATCCTCAGGGAAAATCACACATACATACATATTTAGGGGGCTTTTAGACATGTGAAGCCTTGATATAGAGAGACCTCAGATTACAACATTTCAATGTCAGAATTATGAGTCAGAAATATTTATTTGAAGTTAATACTATATGCATATTTTTGGGCTCATTTATATTATATTTTGTTAAAAGAAGGTGTGCCTATTACTTGTTTTTCCCTTTGTTCCATTTGTCTTAAAAATTTTTGAATGGTTTCACTTAAAACAGGACTATAGGGAAACCAAATAGGAGAGAGACACTTGGGGGGTGGGGGGAGGGGGAGGATAAGGGCACAAAATGGAGTAGAAAAGAACACAAGGGACCACGGAGATGGATTATGGGTGAATTAGTGGTGGGTTACCCGAGGGGAATACAAAATGTAAAAGATATAAATAACAATAAAAATATATATTAAAAAAATTTTTTTCCTGGTCAGAAAAAGGAGTTTTTATGAAGATTGTCATCATAACAAATATATAAAAGTTGAATAAAATGTTCATGGTATGTTTATATAATTCCCTAAGTGCATTTCCATGCTTTTATTTATTTTTTTACTTATTTCAATTTATCAAAAATAATTGAATATACTCACTTATTACACAGGCATACACTTAACCTAATGGCAGTTTGAACATTCTTTGTTCTAATTACATAGAGTTTGTGTTTCTTTCTCTTTCAGATGCTAAATTTCCAGGCTTTTAGCAGAGGGGATAGTCTGTTAAATGCAATTACATTTCTTCACCAAAGTTACAATAGCTAATGTTATAAATTCCAGAAATGAAGGGTTTGTGTCTGTTTTAATTTTCTTTGAATCTGTTGCCAGAGTTTAGTACACTGCCTGGCAGACAAACAGTGCTCATGAAATATGTGTGGAATATATAATGCGGGACTAAAACTTAATGTTTCAAAAAGTCATTTAATCATCCTAATCTTATTAGCTTCCTCATCCATTTTACTCAAAGTCGTGTGCTAACTCTTTACTAATTCTTGTTGTGTGGTGATTTTAATGACAGGTATCACATGGGAGGAAGGCCAATCAAAATAACCAAATATTTTGAAAGTGCGCAATTGTATTTCATATAAGCATAGAAATTACAGCTAAACTAACTGTTTCTAAGTAGATGTTCTTTGATTGCATTTTAAAAATAGGTAATAATAATCTGTAATTATTCTTTTATCTCAGTAAGTTTTTAAAAAGTACTTAAAATTAGTTCTTTCAAGTGGGTTAAATAAAGTCCTACAATATACAATTTCAGTATTAGGAGGGACCATCAGAACTATGTCATTCAAGTCCTTTACCCAGTACAGGAAATCCTCTGACAATATCCCTCTGTAATGACAGACAGCATGCTATTTTTGTAAACAGACAATCCCATTGTTCAAAAGCCCTTCCTTAATATTGACTCAAATTCTACCTCCCTGTAATTACTCTGTATATAGTACTAGTTAAGCCTCTAGCCCCACAGAATAAGTTTACTTTTTCTTCCACGTGAAGTGTTTCACACACTTGATATCCTCAAGTGGAGCTGACAAAGTTACCTATTGTCTAGTATGTAACTCTATACCAATCAGTTACTATCTGATGTCAGGGAAATTTCAAGCAAGAAATCAGCTGGAAGAAGCCATTTGGGAAATTTTCTCCCTCATCTACCACCTCTTTATAGAGAATCAACTCTAAAGATACGTTCATTGATCATGAGACCCTGAATGTGGACTCTTGCTGCACAGTTGACCCTGTATGCACAGCCTCATGGCCCCATTCATTTGTTTTTGATGGTCCTTTTTTCTCTTCACTTCTATTGAAAAGCAAACTGGACTGAGGTTCCTTTCTTTGTTGTTATATGTGCCAACTCCAAGGTAGTGAACTTTATATTGTCTTATTGTGATTTCATTCTGGGGGGGGGGGCGCGATTTAGGATGGACTAGGGATTAAATAGTTTTCCTGTTTAGACTTTTGCTAGAGTTGAAATTATTTTTCTTGGTTGGTGTTGAGTATTGCGGGTGGGTCTTACTGAATTAATAGGTCTTTGCAGTGGTCCAACAATTTTAATTATGGAATCCATTCTCTTCATCTTAATGCTCATCACAGATGACTAGGCATAAAAGGTTTGTATGGTGATGTAGGTATCAACCGTGTTAATTTTCTCTGATTGCCATAGAACATCTCCTTAGTAAAAAATAAAACAAGCCAATATATCAGAGACTCTGTATCTTTCTCATGTTGACCCGGCACTGCTGCAAGATACTGTCAGAGGGATATCAGCACATTTAATAATGAGCATATCCCTCCCCCTTTGACCTTTGATACGTTGCCCAGAAATGATGTTGAGAATTGCAAATTAATTACATTATCCACAAAGCTATTAGCACTAACTAAAGCTTCCTCTGCCTGCTTTTTCATTTCTAAAAAAATCAGTCTGTTGATTTTCCTCCAGTTTTTACATGTCTGCTATAGAGACTCCCAAAAGAGTAAGCAAGGAAAGGAATTTAATTGCTAGATGCCTTTGAGTACATCTCAGATAAGGACAGGGTAATCAGTTAAGTTATAAAGCAGTAAGAAATAACAACATTTTTCTCGACCAATGGTTTTAATATTTGAAAATCTGAGCCTTTGAGACAGATTTCTTTTTTATTCCTGTATAGGAATAACTGCATTGCTAACTTAACTACTTCCTTAACAGTGAAAACCAAGTATTTGTTGAAGTTATATATAATAGCTTATTTTGTTTCATGTTTAGGTATCTGCACTATAGCCTGAATATGTCATGTAACCAAGGACCATCAGTGCCTAGTTGGAGTACAAGTTGAATAGATGGTTTTGTAAGACAATAGGTATGTAACATCAGAAGAAAAGCAGATCTTTTGTTCTCCCAAGCACATTACACAAGGAACATTATACACTTAAAGGAACAGAGTGACTTGTCTAAAGTAATACAGCTGGTTCCTGGGAAACATAGTGAAAGAAATCATTATGTAACCTTCTTGAGAAGTCCTTATACAGAAAAAAAGGGAGGGAGGGGAGATAAGCACCACATTTATGTTTTTGTAACAAATTTGAGCTTTGCTGAATAAGTTGTATTAAAGACAGTCCATAAAGGTATTTCTTTGTTGCCTTGTGCTTTGATATCTGTGTTGGGGTCTCCCTGGTGGCATAGGGGTTAAGTCTCAGCCTTATCACCCATACTGCCTGAGTTCAATCCCAGGCCAGGGAGGTAACCTACATATGCTGCAGCAGACCTCTCCTGTCTCGCCTGCTGCTCTACTTAGCGTATTTAAGTAGATCTGCCTGTTCTGTTCCCCACTCTGTCTCTAGTGAACCCTCCACCCCCACCTCTGTCCTACACCTCTTCTATGCAAAAAAAAAATATATATATAGATATCTCTATGGGTAGACAGAGATAGAGATATCTCTAGAAACAGATATTTGTGTGTGTGTGTGTGTGTGTGTGTGTATGTTAATATTGAGGCAATGTGGTTAACAGCAATAAATCATCAGCAAACTAAAGTGCCTCACTCAGAGCAAACCAATGAAAACAAATGTCTACTGAGAATTTTTAAATTAGTAAAAAATAACTTCAAATAGAAAACAGTCAACTTTCAGTGTGTACTGCTTACCTGCATACTCAATGTAGTCTCCTAGACTTCCTTCCATTTAGAAATATGTGAAAATTTTCATAATATATATAGTATAGAGAGGTATTTTTATGACAACACATAATGATTGGTTATATATACCTGCATACAGCTGAATCAAAATAATATCCAAAGGAATCTGTTGTCCCTATTCAATTTCTTCTGCTTTGGGAATTTGTAAACCATTAAATAGTGGCTAATATTAGGATCTTAGAATTCTTGCTCCTCCAATTTTTGTGCCAAGGCTTCTTCCAGCAATGTTTTGGTGAAATGTCTCCTCTTTTCTTCAAGATCATTATTTTTCAACCTATTGTTCAAAGTTTCTTCTTTTTTTTTTTCTTAAGCACTGCCTAAAAAATTAGATTGTTAATGACATATCTTTTGCTCAATTCACTTCCTATTATATTTTACCACCTTCCTCTATCTATCATAACCACCTACCTTCCACTACCCTCAAACCAATATCAACGGTCTGGTGTATATCCTTTTATGATTTTCTACGCACATAATCACACATATGGGAGATTTATTTGTACTAGCAAGTTAGATTATGCTACATAAATTTCTCTGCATTCTAATTTAATGGTAATCCATCTTCGAAATCCCTCAGTGTCAGCTACTATAATGGGTAACCCATTTTGTAAAGTATTTTATAGAGCTGTGAGTATATCATACATTATTTATTCAGCTATTCCTATAGTATTTCCTGGCTCCATACATTTGATCGTGTTGCTCCCCTGCCACATTTTCTCTTCTGCTTCAGATTCAATGTATTTCCCAAGTCCAGGGCCTCCCTGGTGGTGCAACCTGTTAAGCCTCAGCACTATGAAGCTATCAGTAGCCACTGCAGCACAAGTTCAATCCCTGGCCAGGGAGATTCCGACATAGCACAGCAGACCTCTCCTGACTTGCCCACTGCTCCCCTTAGTAGTATACTTCATAGGTTCCACCTATTCTGCTCCCCACTCTGTCTCTGGTGAATCCTCTCACCACCCCACACCTCTGGCCCACACCCCAGTTCTTGTATGCATAAATAAATCAATCTTTATTTCCCAAATCCCACTTCTCTTAGTGTTATTGTCCTGACTAACCCAGCTCATCTAGCACTTTTTTCTAGTCTGTCTTCCATTGCCCTCTAGTGATTTCTTCTATTTAGACCTTAGATCTATAAATGAATCACAAGTCCTTAAGGACATACATGAATTTTGTCTAATATCAGCCACAGTAATGAAAAAGAAGAAGAAAAGAGGAAGATTGTTTACAGAACCAGAGTATGAGCTTGCTAATTTGACAATGAGTTTTCAAGCTCTGAGTCTAGAATAGGAATGGATTAGAACCTCAGAACCTGTTTGTTTTCCTTGCTCTGTTTTTTTCAGCTAGGCATTGAATTTACTCTTATCCTAACTCGAGGGATTTCTCTTCTATGAAATGTTTAGTTCTGTGCATTGTTTGTCCAGATTAAGTTTTGTCTTCCAAGTGGACCTTTGACTTTTGTCTTCATTCTCCTGCTGGCTCTCAGGCTGTGATTGTTTCCTGACAGAATACAGATACATCAGGAATTTTAGAGCTAAGAGTCATTCCAAATCTCAGGTAGCTCTAGAGTTGCTGAGGCAATATCTGTGCGTCCCAGATCAACTGAGATCTAAACTACATATTGAGGGTGGCTAGGTGTTGAGTTCATAATATGCATCCCAATACTGCAAGCCTGTTGAAAACTATAATAGAGGATCCTTTATGACCTTTTCTGGTCTAGTCTCTCTAACCCTTGAACAAGGCCAAATCCATCAAAGCAGAGATAACTCATCGGTTTAAAACCCTTCAATTATTTTCCAATGTATCCGGATTAAAGTACACGTTGGTTAGTATGAGAACAAGACCCCTTAGGACCTCTTCCCATCCCACTTATGTATTTAACATCAACTTTCACCACTCCTGATGGTGGTGGTGGTGAAAGTGGTGCTATCCTGACAGTAATAGCTAATATTTATTGAGTGCTTACTATGTGCCAGACACAGTCATGTTTAGTTGAATCTTCATAAAACCCTATAAAGTAGATAATTTTATCTCTTTCACAGTTGACCAAACTAGCTAGGCAACATATCACAGGTATTAAGAATGAAGAATGTTCCCCCCAAAAAAAACAAAAAAGAAAATCACAATCTTAACCAGTACTCCTGTTCTTAAGTATTACTATGCATACATTGACTGGGTTGCTTTGAAAGAACCTGGATTTCAACCCTCACCCAGGAGATTCAGCATCAATAGGTAGAGGAGATATGCACCTTGACCTAGCACCCCAAGGTGATTCCAGTGTGTCATACGTAGCCCACTGTTAGGGAAGTAAGAGAGTATGTGAACGTTCGTGACAGACATGTCACTGTGGCTTTTCACCCATACACTGATAACTCCAAGACTCAGCTCAATGGCAAAGTGCAGAAACAGGATTTTACTTACAAAGGGGAAATTGGAGGAAAGGAAATGTTCCTACTGGCACAGATGGCCGGCTGTCCTACTCCATATAGAGTCCACAGGGTCCAGTGTTCCAAACCAAAAGCTGCTCCTGCAAGACGTTGCTTCCAGTATGTTGAGAGCCTGGAAATGGTGGCACAGTGCGAAGCAGTGGACCAGGATCCAGCTATCCTGTGGCCTCTGGGTGCTCACTGAAGGCTTCACTGCAGCAACATCTCTGAATTTTCTGCATTTTTTGCAAGCTCCCATGAGACACAAATATTTTTGGTCCTCAGACCACACAGGAGATATAATCATTCTACACTAGTATGGTGTAATACATATAGTCTATATAATAGTACAGATCTAGGATAGGCTAAATTCTACTTGGTCAGTGATCAAGAAAGAGGGTGAGTTTAGCATAAAAGTGGGGTGCATGTTAGTTAAATATATGGTATACAATAGAAATATCCCAGAAAAGTCATGCGCACATCTAATTTCTGTTACTTCAATTCCATTTCGCATTGAGTTTCATGAGAATTTCAGAGTTACTGCCATCATTTATTTATGATGGCGCTAACAGCCTCTCACTTCAACTTTTGTTTAGCAGTCAAGTACTAGGTAAGAAATGACCTTTTGGGCCTCCCTGGTGGCACAGCGGTTGAGCACTGAGCTGTGGAGCTGTGGAGCTGTCGGCGGTGGGCAATGCGGGTTCGATGCCTGGCCGGGGAGAGTCCCACATGGTGAGGCAGACCTCTCCTGCCTCGCCTGCTGCTCCCCTCAGCAGTGTATTTCTGATCTGCCTGTTCTGCTGCCCGCTCTGTCTCTGGTGAACCCTCTCGCTGCCCCACACCTCTGGCCTGTTCCCCAGCTTGAACAAAAAAAAAGAAAAAAAAAAAGAAATGACCTTTTACAGAAATACTCAAGTACCTTTGAAAGAAGAGCTTACTAGACACACAAACCCCTTAGTGAGTCCTTTAGTAAAGTGAATGATCTTTTTGTTATGTAAATAAGAGCTTTAAAAAGAGGAGATGGAAATCTTACATTCCTAGATCTAAAAAGGATCAGAGGAATAATTATGTTCAAACTTTTAGTTTTAAAGATTGGAAAAAAGGATGGCAGAAGATTAGTAGCAAAGCTGGAACTCAATCCCCTATTCTTGTAGTTTTTTTTCCCCAAAAATTGGTTATTTTTTATTTCAAAGAGTATCCTCATTTTTGTCATTACCTAAAGTTTTTGAGAACTGTCATTTTACTCCTTTACACAAGGAGAAGGGCTATTTATTGCTGTTTCCCCCTAATTAAATGTCTCTGTAGCAGGTTCCGGAAACTTGATTCTGTGAAAGATCAGGTTGAAAATATTTTAGGTTTTGTAAACCATGTGGTCTCTGTCACTGCTCCAGTGCTACTGTAGCATGGAAACTGCATGATATTATATATGCATATATAATTGGATATTTTATTTCATATATAATTGGATATGATATTGGAGCTAATTATATCAATTATGTGTATACAATATATATTGTAACAGTTCTATATGCATGTGTGTATATACAAATGAACATGACTATGGATACTGAATTTTGAATTATTACTTTTCATGAAATATTATAATACTTTTGATTTTTTTTTTTTTTTTTTGGTAAACCAACTTAAACTGTGGAAACCTTCTTAACTTGCAAGTCCCAGTACAAAAAGTGACAGAAAGCCAGATTTGGCCCAAGGGCCATAATTTGCTGACCTCTTCTTTAAATTATTTTGTTCTTCCAATCAAATGCTAATACAATCTTTCCTCCAGTTGAGCAGGTACTTATTTCTTGAACATCACATGGAAAACAAGTTAGCCTTTCAAAGTTTAATTGCAGGGTTAGTGGTATTGCATAAGTTCTGTTAACAAAGGGAAGTTAACAGTAACACAGAGGCACATGGTCGATTATGAGTGGACAGTTGTGCTTTGCTAAATTATTTCTAATCTCCAAGGGGAGAAGAAAAGAAAATCCCAAGTAGGTATGCAGGCTAAAAAAAGCAATTTATTCCACCATTGCTATAGTAGTCTTTTTAAATAAAAGGACATTGCTTTTCTTTTAAAGCAGTCAATAGTCTGTGTTACTCACAGGTGAGGGGATGGTGAAATTGTTAAGGTTTTATTTGTGGCCTATTCCTTCACTTTATGACTGGAGGCAGGAAAATGACAATAGTTTGAAAGCAACTGATTTTATACCTGGCACTTGGTCAAATACCAAAGGTTTCAAGAAAAGTTCTATTGGTTCATTGTCAGATCACACCAAAGTATCAAGAATAAACGGAAAATGTCATATTAGCATAGTTGTTTTGCAAATGTCAGCTTTAACAATGCTCAGGTGACAAAGTTGGTGATCTACCATTTATTTATTTATTTTAATCAAAGGAAAATCACAGTTGGCGATTCAACTAGAATGCTGTCAAATGTCATTATCCTTTTAAAGCTTTTATTCAAAATGGTGGGTAGGTCTCCTCTCCTCAAAGCAGTTCAATTAAGATGATTTTCAATATTTACAAGTCGGTAAGCTTCCTTATAATAATCATCATCAACTTAGTATTTAGGGTTCTTAAAAAAAAAAAAAACAAAGGCTTCCAGGGAGGGAAGCACGAATGTAACTATTCCAGCATGATATTTTCACTGGCTGCCCAGCTTTCAGCTACAACCAGCTGCAATAGGAAGAGGGCCAAGAAAAAAGGACGATGTGTCTGGCTGTCTTCCCACCCTACCTCCTTTCCCAAACCAATGACTTCAATCATAAAAAGTTATTCTATATGGAAAACTAAAAAAAATAATCTTGCTAGGGATGTATGTGAAACAAGAATTAAACTTTCAGGATATTTACTAATAATGGGTTAGTCTGTTTCTTGTATTCCCTGGATTGTGATTCAAGTAGAAAGAAGTTATTTTTGGACAGATTCTCTAGGGGACGAAAATCTCAAGTTGGAGTTCTTGGGTTCTTACAGGTAACACTTAATTGAAATCAATATGGGAAAAGCAAAGAGTAAAAAGTGCTGCTCTGAACAAAGGAAACTTGAATCAGCTAAAATCGTGATATGTGTAGAGTTCCTTGTGGAATTGAAGTTTGTTCAATAAAAATGTTTCTGTGAAATTATATTGCTCTCTATTTCACTGGCAACATTTGAGCCTCGGTTACACCACCATAATTTCTTCTAAACATCCGCACATTTACAAATCTGAAGATTCTGTAATTACCTTAAAAAAATCTTCCGTAATATTGAAGTCGAGGGAAACTTCATTTTGCCCTGTAAACATACTACTGGAAGTATTGTTAGAAAATAGAACCTCTGAATTAAATTCTATTTCCCCACTGGTGCTAGAGATTTTGAAGAGACATTTTACTTAATATTTATTGATCTTCAATACAGTATGGTTGCTAACACTTTAGCAATCCTTCTTTTCACTCCTACATTCAACTTTTGTCAAATTGCAAGTTAAAAACAAAGATTTGAAACTTTCTTGGAACTTAAGCAATTTAACTTTAATGTTTTATGCATGCTGAAAACAGTATTTGCAGTAGTAGCCATTTTAATTTCTCTGCTGTTAATTTTAGGATTTTAAGTAGTGGATTTCAGTGTCTGTGTCTTTAAGTGTCTTACTTATAAATTGTCTATCAGGACCATCAATCATATAATTCCAAATTATATATATTTTTAAAGATTTATTTATTTATGCATACAACCTGGGGTACAGGCCAGAGGCGTGGGGCGGCAAGAGGTTTCACCAGAGACAGAGTGGGGAGCAGAACAGGCAGATCAACTGAAGTACACTGCTGAGGGGAGCAGTGGCCTAGGCAGGAGAGGTCTGCAGCACCATGTGGTAATCTCCCTGGCTGGGCATTGAACTCTCATTGCCTCTGCCAACAGCTCCACAGAGTAGCGCTTAACCACTGCGCTACCAGGGAGGCCCCCAAATTATATTATTTTTATACTTCACTATCAAAGACCTTTAGATTTTTTTTTTCATCAGCACAAAGCAAATTTATTTAGGAAAAGAGAACAAGGAAAGAGATGCCTGCATATATACAGCAGGGTAGTCTTAAAAGACAAGGGCTGCCAGATGTATTCTTACTCGAAATTTTTGCATGTAAGAGTTTAGATGTTTTCTCTGCTTGCTGGCCTTCCATATTTAATTAATTCTCCAGTTTTGGGGAAGTTCTCATTTATTATTTTTTGAGTAGGGTTTCTATGCACATTTCCTTTTCATCCTCTTCTGGAACTCAGTAACACATAGAGTTCCTCTTCTAATTGAGTCATAGTTTCCTCATTTATCCTTGGTTTTGATGCTTTTCTTACAAATGTGTAATTCATTTGTATCTTCTACAGTTGAAAATCTTCTGCCATTTAATGTTATTTAATGCACTAAGCTTCTCTGCATTTCACTCAGAATCTCTTTTAGTGAACTTTCTATATATTCAGTCTCTTCAGTGAAGAACTGTCTTTGATCCTGGATTTCCTTTCTGAGATTCTGTGTCTGCCTATATGTCTTTACTGGCTTTCTACTATCCCATTTAACATTTTTAATATTTGTTTTCAAATCGTCAGATAATTTCTCTATTTCTACCTCCCAGGACTCCTCTTCTTCTCATTTTGCTTTTCAGTCTTGTGTTGTCGTGTTCCTTGCTTCCTAGGTATGTATATTGCCTGATTTAATCCACGTGTGTGTGTCCCTCTCTCTCACTGGGCATTTTTCTGTCTTAGTTTATTCTGCATGAGGTGGAGGAAGGAGATGAGTTGAGGGCTTTAATACTGGATCTTGGTTTTAGGAGTGTCCTTAGTCATATTTACATCTTTGTTTAACTTCACTTCTCTACCACAACTCCCTGTTGTTCCTTTCTTCCATGGGTCTTGGTCTATGAAGCTTGGGCTTCCCAATGGAAAGGGCAGTATGAGGACCACCAAACTCATACACTGGAAATAGTTTGCAATTTTCTCGGAGGCGGAGCTCTGGGTGTTGGGAGCACATGTGTGCCCACTTATCATAGGGCTCACACAATGGTGGTAGCTACTCTGTGGTTGCCTCAGCTTCTACAGGACCTGGAATTATATGTGCCCTTGGCTTGTCTTCCTGAAGTAATTGTGAGTTCACTCTAAAGTCCTTCTTTGTGGTGTAGAGTTTTTTTTTTTTTGGAGTTGAGCCTAACTCCACTCAGTTTTAATTTAATCTTCTCTGGGAGTGGGGGAGGCAGTCTTCAATGGGAACACTGCCCCAATTGCGGGATTCCCAATTTTCCTGGTCTGGAGTCTGCTGAGCTCTCCTGTCCAGGTTTGGGGCCAGCCCCATTGTTTCGTCTTGCTTGGCTGCCTAGACTCACTCTCCATCACCAAGACTTTTCTCTGCCATGTTCTGGGTGGAGTCTCGAGATATATTAATTGAAAATGAACGTTTCATTATTTTGCTAACCTCAAACTGAGCTTTATTTCCAGTTTTTTGACCACAACAGCTTGGTTGTTTTCCGATGCCACCAATTGCTTTTAACTGTAAACATTTACCTGTGATATCAGAATAATCCAAAATTGATTCAGTCATATTAGTTAATTGCCTGATCAATCCAGTGAGCAAATCCAATTCAACTTTTTTTTAAATGAAATTTGCCAACAATTTGAATGAAATTTCTCATCAATTAAATCAAAATTGTGGCAAAAGTAACTTCATGTAGACGGCATGCTAAGAGCTCCTACTCACAATCCCTGCCGCTGAACTAGTGTAATACATTGCGCACTCATTCACTCGACAAATATTGATTACTTGTCTATCACATTATGGCCACTACACTAAATTCTAGAAATATAGTGGAGTAAGACAGTGTGCCACTCTTCAGTACAGACAAAATTATTCAAGTCCAGCTGCTTTCTTAATTTTTCCTACTCTGGTATCAACATTATAATTGTAATAGTTAAGTAGGGTTCATTAGTACAGGTATTTCACATTATCTACAGGGGCTCTTCATCCAAGGGATGGTGGAGAATTTATGAACAATAAACTAGAGTTGGTAATTATGGGTCTCCACACTGTAATGATTATTATATTCATTTTGCAAGACTATACAATGAAATTTATTATCAACCTCCATTTCTCTTTCAAAAAAGAACTAGTGTTAGTCCTGACCAAGTATGGATCTTCTTGTGTATGCTCTATATGTATACCTGTCACTTCAAATCTGATGTCTGCCTTTTTAAAAAAAATAGGATCCTTCCTTCTCAGACTTAATCTTTGGTCCATAACTCCAGAATTACTATGAAATTGCTGTACCCCTGTATCTCCAAATGGAGTGTGATATTTTTGCGGTCTCTGTCAGAGTTGTGAGATTAGGAATAAGGGGGGGGGGCGACAGATAAAAAGAGGAAAAGAGGGTGCTGCTTTGGAAAAGTGGTATCTTACCCCCACTTGCTACCATGCTATTTATCAATGCCATCTTCTGCGTTATCCATCCCCAGGCATGATTGTTACTATTCAATATATTTGCTAAGTATGCCTTGACAGGAGCTTAACTGCTATCTTTGGTGATTGTTCAGTAGTTAGTGCAGCCATTAAATGATGTGGTGTGTTTGTGCAATTCTCCTATAAACACATATGCTACTCTTACTGAGTTTCATTTTTTCAAAGGCTGGCAAAACTTCAAATTAGTTGGTTGTTTATCTAGGTTAAAATAAAAGAATTTGAAAAGCAAATCTTTATGTTATCCAAGAGTTTCATTATCCATTTGCAGGCTGTATGGTATGGAAAGGCTCATATTGCAATACTTCAAATAATTGCTAAATAGATATTTTAGCCATTACTAATACATGATGGTAGAACTAGAGTGAAGAATTAAAACATAAGGCCCTTGTGTATGTGAGTTGTATCTTAAATTATATTTTTAATCTTTAGTAACTGCATAGTGATGGGCACATAAATGCTCCCAAATTAGTATCATTTTATAGTACTAAAATGATTGAGTTGATAAGTTGTTCTTTCTCTAGTTTCAGGATTTCACAGGAAGCTTAGAAATTATCTACCTTTCATAGTCTTCCACAGGAGATGTTTTATGCAGATGGCTAGAATCTCCTAAAGACTACTGCCTCTGCACACTATGTCAGGAGGGGTTTAGTGTTTTAATTACTGGTTGTTGTTCTGCTCCACTGAAACCTTAAGCAGAGTTTCTATAAACTCAAGCTGTGGATTTGGAACTGATTCCACACTTCAGCACTTTCTTGGAATTTCCACCACAGTGAGACCTGGGAGAGAAAATAGTTGCACAGAGAACCTAGAAGGTGGTATCATCAACTTTAATGGAATCAGCTCTATGTATGTCAAATAAAGCGTGGAATTAAGACTAGCTGAGAGCATCAGGGAGGATAATGTTTTGTGACTTTTTTGCATTGTTAAATGTATTCATGTATTAACAAGATGGTTATTCATTGCACCTGGATTTGTATCCAGGTTAATGTTTTTTATTGAAAGGAGATTTCATTGGGATAGTTTTTATTCACATTGATCCAGCTCACTTTAGAAGATAGCATTGATTTTTCTCCAGTCAACAACTGTTTTAACATGCAGGCTTATATTAAATTTGCCCTAAAGCTAATTTTGCTTAGTTGGGTTTAGTTAGGACAGGATGTTGCATGCCATTCCCCCATATCTGGCTTTATACATCTCTTCCATGTGGGTGTTCATTGGTAAACTTTCAAAACAAATTTGTGATTTACTAGTGAGTAAATGGGTTTCTTATGTTCTTTCTACCACTAGCAAATTAATGAAACCTGAGGTGTGTGTCCTCAGAGTCTCTGATTTATATAGCCAGTTGGTCAGAAGTGCACATACTAATCTGGTGCTTTCAACAGGCACCTGAATCTTGTGTGGGGACCGCTGATCTATAGTTCTTTGGTCAGAAGCAAAAGCTTACTGAACCTATGAAATCTGAAGTTATCTACAGGTGAATAGTGTCAGAAGTGACTTGAATTCTTGGACACTGCTGTAGTCTGGGAAGTGACTGCTGGTGTGGGGCAGTCTAACAAGACACACTCTTTGGAAACTGAGGTGCAGGACACCACCAAGTATGAATCCTTGAATGAATAAATCCACCAAGTATGAATCCAACTCAGAACTTACCATCTTTTTCTGGGCATTTGCGAATAGGTACCATAATATCTTCCACACAAACATGCTCCACATGTGGTCTGTATTTTCTGCCACCCTCTGATAAAGTACATGAATGGTATGGAATAAATGAGATCTTTAATGACTATAGTGAGTCACAGTGTTTGGGAGGCTGTCTCAAGTATGGTGTGTGTTTACAAGCTCTAATTGTCTGTAAGAGTGTTTTCATAATTTTCTCATGGTGTATGCATTCAGGTTCTTTGGAAAAACTGAAGCCATCATCATAATTACAGCATTATCTGCATATTTTAGTTAATAGTAGATTGAAACAGCAACAAACTCCCATTTTCTTCTATTCCCTCTCCCTTGCTTTACTGATTTTGTGCCTTGCATACTAAAATAGAATAGCAAAAGATTATTGGAATCTCCAGGAACCAAATCGGCAGGATGAGTGTGGGGCAATTTTCTGGAAAAGCCAACTTGTAAGTTAGTTTATAAGATGAGAAGGATATATACAAGAGGGAAGCTTAGAATGTTCAAATTTGAAGGCCCTGCTATGTTTGCTTATAGGTTTATACCCTGGCTTGGAGAGATCGTACTTTATAAACTCGTATTGGGTCGATTCACTTCCCACACCACGAGTCATGCTCTTCTCTGAAAGTAAGCCAAGGTAGCAAGGTGGTATGAATTGCTCTATGCTATCTAGTGCAGAAGGAAGATTTACAGTAAGAGAATCTCGATGAATGGGGAGAGAAGAATACCAGATGGCCTGAAGCAGGTGGAAAGAGTAGACCGGACTGTGAGAAAATGCCTGTCCTTCCACACATGCTTGAGTTGTGCTGTCCAGTTCTATGGCCACAAGCACATGTGTCTATTTAAGTGTAAATGAATTAAAAATTAATACCATTAAAAATTCATTTCCTTAGTCATACTAGCTACACTTCAAGCATCCAATAGCCATGTGTGGCTTATTCCAACTGTATTGGTTAGCACCAAGTTAGGGCATTCCAACCACTGCAAAAAGTTGTATTGAACAGTACTGTTTTGAAGCAGCGGGCAGAAGTAATTATTTTACGCATTGGGTGATAGAGGCCCCTAGAGAACTGGGAGCCAGAGTGACTATGGAGCTTTTTTTGTGTTTGTGATCAAGGGAGACACCAGATTAAATGAAAGTCAAAAAACAAAAGCAGGGCCTCCCTGGTGGCATAGCAGTTAAGTGCTGTGTTGTGGAGCTGTAGGCAGCGGCAATGTGAGTTCCACACAAGCCAGGGAGATCCCCACATGGCACAGCAGATGTCTCCAGCCTCGCCTGCTGCTCCCCTCAGCAGTGTATTTCTGTTGATCTGCCTGTTCACTGGTGAACCCTCTTGCCGCCTCACGCCTCTGGCCTGTACCCCAGCTTGTATGTATATGTATGAATAAATTATTCTTTAAAAAAAAAAGAAACAAAAGCACAAGTAGATAGGTATTTCATATTCCTGGAAAGGAATGTGGTGGTTTTCACTGGGAAGATTAAATCTGGTCATATATTTCAATCAAGTGTATTGAGGGTTATTTTTATTTTGATTTGCAGTGATTGGCTCTGGTACTTTTATTAAAGGCATCTGGTGGACGTACTAGTTAAAATCGTAACTACTTTAGTTTCATTTAGGCCCAGTCCCAATCTATGTAGGTTTATGGTCTTGATATGTAGGTATTCTCAAACTTCCTGATGACATTCTTAGTATAAAAATGGAGTAGTCTAGCAGTGATGAGGACTTCCTGATAGATATTAAGCACACATCAAATGTTTAATTCCATAGTTATACTATCCATAATACTTAAAAGGATACATACATTTTGATATTGATAAGATACTTGTGTACATTGTTTTATGTGAATTTACTATGTGAAACTTGTGGTTCTTACTCTCAAAATAATCTTTTTTTTTTTAAAGATTCATTTTTTATTTATACATACAAGCTGGGGTACAGGCCAGAGGCGTGGGGTGGTAAGAGGGCTCACCAGAGACAGAGTGGGGAGCAGAACAGGCAGATCAGAAATACACTGCTGAGGGGAGCAGCGGGTGAGGCAGGAGAGGTCTGCCGCGCCATGTGGGACTCTCCCCAGCCGGGTGTCAAACTCGCATAGCCACTGCTGACAGCTCCACAGTGCAGCGCTCAACTGCTGCGCCACCGGGGAGGCCCTCAAAATAATTTTATAGGAGAGGATAATGTGATACACTTTGTTGCTAGTAAGTCCTTAGGGAATTAGTGGATAACTGTCAGTTTGTGCAATTGAGAGAACTAGTATTAAGTTTTCCCTTGTACCCTTCCCCTAAAACCTTCACTGGCCAGCAAGTAAATCTAGTTAGATAGTTTAAATGTTATTTTGGATTAATGAAGGCATTGGTTTATTTTTTCATTCTTTCATTCAACAACAGGGAACTTACCATCTTTGAGGCAGGCTTTGTTATGTTTGTTATGTTAAATTAGGTATTCCAGGGCCTCCCTGGTGGCATAGGGCTTTAAGTTTCAGTACTATGAAGCTATCAGCAGCCACTGCAGCACAAGTCAATCCCAGGCCAGGGAGCTTCCCACATGGTGCAGCAGACCTCTCCTGCCTTGCCCACTGCTTCCCTCAGCAGTGTACTTCAGTCGATCTGCCTGTTCTGCTCCCCACTCTGTCTCTGGTGAATCCTCTCACCACCCCACACCTCTGGCCTACACCCTAGTTCTTGTATGCATAAAGAAGTAAATCTTAAAATAATAAATAAATTAGGTACTCCCAATCCTCTGGGTATTTCTAATAAAAAAGAGATAACAAAAAATTAAAAAAGAAATTGAATATCACCAAAAGGTAAAAAGACAGACTGCTCCGAAAATCAGAGGAAGAAAGAAATTCCTTGGAGGTTTCTGGAAGTATAGTTGCCATTTATTGAGGGCCTACGATATGTCAGATTGTCAAACTATGTAACTACACTGTTATGTGCCACCATGTCTAAAAGTCAAGTTCTATTATTGAAATAGTGTATTTTCATTATTAGCTGAATATGAATACTGTTAGGATCCACAGGATTACGTATAGCATTTATTGACTTTGTAGGCCAGAGAGGGTCAACCTCAAATTAGCACTAGGAGTATCTTCCCTCTTCCCCTTTCCATTTCTCTGTCCTCTCCCCAGAGTCCTGGCTGCCTCTTACTACTGGCCCAGATGGTGGAAGTCCATGAAACTATCCTTCCTGGATCCTTGCCTGTTCTTTGTAGACTTCCACAGAGATAAGGTTAAGTGCTTTTTGATTCTTGATGTTGGAATTACATAAAGGTGAATAAATCTTTCTTATTAATACTGATAATTTCTTTTTTATAACTTCCATCAGTGGTGCTAAAGAACCATTACTATACACAGTGGCCAAGCTTGGAAAAGAAATACTGGTGCATGGACCTTCTTCCGATATTTACATTGTTGTATTATCTCATCCTATCAGAAAAGATTTTATGAAAGACATTGAAGAATTTGGATTTTGAATATGGTGAGAGGACACTGGATGTCTATGGAAAAGTCAAATGCCAGGATTTTGTTGTTCTTCTCATTGCTTGTTTACATCTTTGTTTTTCAACTCCATACATTATAGAAAACAAGTCATAATCGATTCATTCAGAACAGTGGGTAGTTTCATTTGAGAAAGGGATTAGACTAGGGAAAAGAGTAGTGGGAAAAAAAGCTGGAGAGGTTGGCAGAGAGATACTAGATTGGGGAGGGTCTCAAATGTCAAGTAAGTGGTTGGAATTTATTTGGTAGAAAAAAATGGAGCCAGTGGTCACCCTGGTGGCCTAGGGTTAAGTCTCTGTTATTACTGCTAAGGCCTTAGTTCAATCCCCTGCCAGGGAGCTAAAACACATATGGCACAGCAGACCTCTCCTGTCTTGCCTGCTGTTTCCTTTGTAGAAGTGTATTTCAGTAGATCCACTTGTTCTGCTCCCCACTCTGTCTCTGGTGATGCCTCTCACCCCCAGCACCTCTGGCTTACACCCCAGTTCTTTGCAAAAGAAAAAATAGAACCAAATCATCATCTAATGTGTCTCCAGCTGTTTAAAAATGCTCTCTTTTCATTGACTAAAACCCTATTCACATAGACAAATGTCATCTAGCTAAGTGGCAGAAAGGACATGTGGTAAAGCTGCATCTATTTTGTTCATTCAATTGCCATCAGATGTGGAATAGTTCAAGGATGCTAAGGGGAGGAAATGAAAAAATTAGTCAATGAACTCTAACCTCAGAGAATTTGTTGTTTAATTAGGGAATAGACTGTAATCAGATTTGACATGACTGAAGAACATTGTAGTAGAAAATGCTGCTGAAATCTCAATAGTAGTTCTCTTTTTAACTTGCCCAGCAGAACCGCCATTTTGTTGTTGGCAGCAACCTGCCTTCTTAGATTCCCTTTCTACTATGGTGGATAAGTGGTGGAATTTTGCCAAGTGGTACAACTGTTGAGAATAGCACTCCTCTTTCTTCCCATTGTCCTACCCTTCTTGACTAATGGAATGCAGACATCCAGGACCAAGACACAAAAACAAGGATGAAAATCAAATACTGGGCCTCCCTGGTGACGCAACGGGTTAAGTCTCAGCACTATGAAGCTATCACCAGCCACTTCAACATGAGTTCGATCCCTGGCCAGGGAGCTGACCCACATGGTGCAGCAGACCTCTCCTGTCTCACCTGCTGCTCCCCTCAGCAGTGTATTTCAGTCAATCTGCCTGTTCTGCTCCCTACTTTGTCTTTGGTGAATCCTCTCACCTCCTCACATCTCTAGCCTACATCCCAGCTTGTATGCACAAATAAAGAAATATTTTTAAAAAATGAAAATCAAATACCAAATAAAAGTATAAGGGTATAATGATCTGGAAAGTTGATGTCATTTTGATGGAGTTGTTAACACTTTGTGGTCTGCTCACATATTAGTATGTGTTTTTGTCACTAGTATCTGGTGGGTGCTCACGTATTAATACATGTTCGTCTAGTCTCTGGTTTTTCACGCCACGGTGGATTTATTTGGAACTATTAGGAGCTAGTTCTTTGATCGTACTCAGTCTAGAAGCTTTTTACATTGTTTTGGTGAAAGTGTAAGGTGTTTTATGAGAGATATTACAGTTTTTTTTTAATATCCAGTAGTTCAGGAGTTGTGTGTGTTTTGTTGAATGCTTATACCATTCATGTGGTGGCACAGAAAATGGCCGGCCCCAAGGGCTGGTAAATTTAAAGGGCACTGGCACACAAAGTGTTAACAGTCTTGGGTTGTGCACCTGGCCTTTTCATTAAGTGAGAAGGGTAAAAAACAAAAAACAAACTCCTGTATTTGTTTTAACCACAGAAATTGAGTTTCTTTATGTTACTTCTTTTTTTTTTTAAGATTTATTTAATTTTACATACAAGCTAGGGTGCAGGCCATAGGTGTGGGTCTGTGAGAGGGTTCACCAGAGACAGAGTAGGAGCGGAACAGGCAGATTGACCGAAATACACTGCTGAGGGGAGCAGTGGGCAAGGCAGGAGAGGTCTACTGAGCCATGTGGGAATCTCCCAGGCCAGGCATCAAACTCAGCCACTGACAGCTCCACAGCACTGTGCTTAACCCATTGGGCCACCAAAGGTGATGTCACTTCTTAAAGTGAATTGCAAATCCAGGAGGTACCCTACTCATGGAGTTGGCCATCCCAAAGTGTAAATGATTATGTAAATTCTAACACAGCGAGAAGGCCTTGTGGAAGAGTTTTAAAGTTTAAGTGGAAGCCTTTAAGGAAATTAAAGGAGCAATTTCAAATGTTCAATAACAGCAAATGCTAATGGGGGTTGTAATGTGAAATTATGTTCATGAGGGGAAAGTATTTAAAGCAAGCTAGTTGTGGAATAAATTAATATTCCGGGTGTGAAGAATGATATGGGCATGAGGAAGAGATATAGTTGGTGAGTAGGGGCAGCAGAAATCACAGGTTCAAAGTCTTTTAACCTAATTGGTCCAAAAAGAGGTTACAGGGGAGTGACCTGGTCAAAATGCACAGTCCCTTCCCCGGGAAGCAAGTCCTCATTTGTTCTTATCAGTGAATCTATGATGTGTCTCGGGCCCAGTCAAAATGAATGCCATTCTTTTTCATTAGCAAGTTCTTTCGAATCAATAATGTTTTTTTTTAGGGAAAGCTTTAGCTGTTACTAATTTATATCTCATTAACTTTTTACTTTGTTTCCTGGGATTTAGCCTGAGCTACATCTTTCATTTAGATTTGAAACTATAGACTATATGTAATTGTATTGAAATAGCTCAGATGGGCAGCAAGGAGTATTTGAAAACCATAGGTGACTTTGAGTGTTGCAAGTCTTTTTTTTTTTCTTCCATGTGGAACATTTATTTCATGAAACACTCAAAGTTTAAGTCAGTGGGAAATAATTTTAATCAAATACTGCATTTTATTCCTACTTGCCTTGTTTTGTATTAGGAAATTACATTGAGATCCACTTCACTATATTACAAAATAATTACAAGAAAATATTAAAAGTAAGTCAACATGAAAAGCAAGATAGGTTGAAATATATAGGATTTTTAGAAATCTCTATTCCAGTGCCACAGCACACAAGAGGAGAATCAAAAAATAAGTAACAGAGATCCCCCACCACAAGTTTCCACAGAATTGGAATTTGGGAAAAACAGGATGACATTGGCAGACTGAAATGGAATGGACATTAGCAGCAGGGCTTCAGTAATGCACCTATTCTGAATGAAATACCCTCATATTGATAAATTCTCAATAATGCTAAATTTTAGAATATTCCTTGAAATGAAATTTGAAAATACCCTGATGGGGCCTCCCTGGTGGAGTAAGGGGTTAATTCTCAGCACTATGAAGCTATGGGCAGCCACTGCAGCAGGAGTTAGATCCCTGGTAAGGGAGCTGACCCACATGGCCTAGCAAACCTCTCCTGTCTTGTGCGCTGCTCCCCTCAGCATTGTACTTTGGTGGATCTGCCTGTTCTTCTCCTCACTCTCTCTGGTGAATCCTGTCACCTCCCCTCACCACCACCCCCACACACCTCTGGCCTACACCCCAGCTCTTTTTTTTGTGTGTGTGTGTGCCTTTTACATTACTGTATATTCCCCGTAGTTTTCCCACCACCAATTCACCTGTGTACTGCCATCATAGTCCCTTGTGCTCCCCTCTCCCCGTTCTGAGCCCCAGCGAGACAGGGGGGAGGATTGGGGCACCCCAGCTCTTATATGCATAAATAAATAAATAAATCTTTTTTTTAAAGAAGATGTCATGTAGCCCTTCCATGTCTTTTAAGAAAGCTTCATAAATATCATTGTTGGTTTGTTCTGACACAGATCAATCAAATTTGGAAGCTCCTTTGCTAGCAGGCAAAGCAGAATCATCCTCTGACTCTATTTGGGGAGTGGCATTTCCCCCTATATTCTCTCTAGCCCCAGTCAGTGCTGTGAGTATGAGTCCTGTATCTGCCTCGGGAGTAGTGATCTGTGGCCAGTGATGGTTGTTGCAGATCTTTAACTGCTGGTTTATCTCGCTAGGTCACCTCTGGTTTTTACCAGTGGTGGTTTTTTTTTTTTTTTTTTTTTTTTTTTTTTTTTTTTTTTTTTTTTTTTTTTTTTGGTGTGTGTGTATGTGTGTGTGAGAGAGAGAGAAAGAGAGAGAGAGAGAGAGAGAGAGAGAGAGAGAGAGAGAGAGAGAGGGAGAATCTTTGCCAATTTTAAATTTGTAAGTCAAGGTAAATTAGGTTACAAATTTTTATGTGTAGTACCTAAGGCAGGCTACAATGTCCCAGGGAAAGGAAACCTCAGATGTCATCATTTTGGATGCCATATTTCAGATTATTTGGCTTTAAATAGGTCCTCAAAATGACACTATAAAAATTAGGAAGGGTTATGTAGCCTCAGGCGAGTTGTCATACAGACTAAAAAATGTAGTAGTTTTCCCCCAAAAGTAGTTGGCTGAAAGTATAACATCAGTACCATATTATTTTCTTTGCATAAAATTAACACATCACAACCAATGGTTATTTTCAATTATGTGGCATCAAATGAGTCTTAAAAGAGACTAGAACAAGATCTGTGGTAGCTTTGGAGAATTTCTGCAATTGACAGTTTGACACAGCATGGGTTCAGATTATGTCAAATCCTACAAAAGCATGTGTAGCCTGCTTGGGAGGAGGGATTCTTTTCAATTCCATCTTGTTGGAAATATTTGCCATGAAGTAATAATAATGCCTTTAATATGCAAATGATTATAATTGCATTTATTACACTGTCAAATGCAAGCTCAAATACCGGTTCTTTGTTTTACAACCCTGCACATCACACAAAATAAGACAAATGACTGCTTTCATCATTGAGTTCATAAGAGGAAGAACAAATTCTCTTTGCCCTGAAGTTGCTTTCTTTTTCTCTCAGATGTGTTCCCCTCAACCTCCAAAAAAAAAAAAAAATTTTCTGATCACTGAAGAATTTTGATGTTCAGATTTTCTCCTTAGTAGCTGTATCCCAATAGTCTTAAATGCCACAATACAGAATTCTGTTAAGGCAAATTACACCTTTGAAGGGGACTTTGTAGTAAATTGCGCAAATAACTATCTTTATTTGTATCTACTATTTGATCTTACTGCATTTTTATTTATTTCCTGCACATTTCATTTTGTCCTCATCATTTAAGCAGGAATAATATTTTATCGCATTCATTTTCCCAGCGACCTCTACTTCATTCCACTGGGCTTATTTTAAAAGCTATCCTCATCTTCCACTCCTTGCTGGAGAAACCCTTCCTGGATGCTGTGTTTTTCCCATCATTAGCTACAGGTAGATAGGAGGAGGGGCTTCGGCAGCCCCTCTGCAGCTTCAGGGAAGTTGTTTGAATTTATGGCTTTTAGAAGTCATTCATTTATGTATGCATGTATGTATGTATTTGCGTGCGTATGTATGTATTTATGAAAGAACTGGGGTGTAGGCCAGCGGTGCAAGGGAGCAGAACAGGTGGATCTACTAAAATACATTGCTGAAGGCGCACTGGGCTAGAGAGAGGTCTGCTGGGCCATATGTGGGTTAGCTCCCTGGCCAGGGATAGAACCTAGGCCATAGAGGTAATAGCACTGAGACTTACCCCCTAGGCTACCAGGGCAAACCCAGTCTTTTCTATTTTCTGACATAGATATCCTTTTATTCATTAAATACTTAGTTCTTGTGTTATACCTCCTGGATTGAAGAGATGAAAGCTGGTCTCCTTTTTACAGATGGATTTGGAAGGTGTATGACTTTATTGGACTTTTTGTTTTGTTTTGTTCTTATTTGCTCCTGCCAACCTTTCCTGAACCCTTGCCTTCTCCAATGGTGGAAACAACCACTTACTGACATGACACCAATGCCTCACCATTAGCAATGCTTTATTTCTTTGGATTTATTTTCACTTTTCTGTATTCTTCCTATTTCCGTATAATAGGTGAATGAGTAGAATTAATATTAATACTGGCAAATTTGGGATACGACATTTTGGTTTTTTAAGTTTTAGAATTACAGACAGTTTTAAGTTTTAAGACACAAATCGTGGGAGGCCTGCATGTTAAACCAGGACCTGCTTTTAACTTCTTCATAGGAAACATGTTGGTAGAGGTTAGTCTCACCTTCTAAGGGTGGGGCCTAAGATTCATAAGTTTGAATTGGGGGGTGAGGTAGGGTAATGAAAATGCCAGTGTGTGAGATTTTCCCTACAAGGATATAGTGTCCTTACGCAAGTTCTTTTTTCAGGGACTTTCCCAGTGAATACCCTCAAGTTCATCTTTTGCTCTGCAGCCACTGTGGTCTTTTGAAAGGTCACATATCCTGCTTAATCCTTCAGTGGTTACCTGTTGTTTACAGGATACAATTTTGACTACATAACAGAATTCATATTCTTTGGGACTTGGTTCTAGCACCTATTTTATATTATCTCGTGTCCACACAGCATCATCTCGATTTGCTTCCTATTCCTGCAGAAGAGTCTCTGTTCTGTGCACGCACCTCATTTTTGATGTTTTCATGTGTTAACAGTGTTTCCTATACCTGGAATCATTTTCTTTCATTCTTTGGCCATCTACCCCAATGCTAGTCCCTACATGAGCCTGCCACATAGTAGCTTCTAATTATTCACATGATTAAATTAATGATTTCTATAGTCATTTCTCAAGATTTTATTCAGGGATTCCTTCACTGACCAAACATTCTTTTAACTAGTCTAAGTTAGGCAGGAACCTCTCCCTGCTCTCAAAGCTTATATTCTACCACCACCACCCTCAAATCATAACACTTCACCTAAGGAGGGGCTATGAGCTTCTCTGAAGTCAGGGTCATGTTCTGTTCTGCTGTGTCCCCAACTCCTGATCGAAGGCATGGCTGAGAAGTTTCTTGATCCCAATTCTTATTTTAAAAAATTAGTTAGCAAATTGTTGGTTGCGTGAAACCTTGTTTCTGCTCTTCCAATACCAGACCAGCCTTTGAAACCAGATATGCTCAAGTCTGTTTGATAGTGTTCACTATTTTGGATAGTAAACTGAAAGTGTATGTAATACCAGAAGTGTATATAAAATCTAATACTGCATATACACTTTTCAAATGAACACTATGATATTACACTAATAAGCATCGTTGTTACCTATTTTGTGCATATGGAATGTGAGAAAAATCTTTGAACACTTCCCATCAAAGCTGGGGCCCTGTATTTTCCTGCTTCAATTTTCACTGTTCCCTTGGGCTCCCAAGGCCCCCCAAATTCTCCTGTAGTAATTCAGTAAATAGAATCAGGCAGATTGGTGAGGAACTACCAAAGTGTGATTCTTATTTTCAAAGAAATAATAGTAATTTGGGTCTGACTTCTTAGATTCAGTATCATCCAGTTGCCTGAGTTGGCCCCAAAGATCAGATTTCAAATACAAAACAGATTCATTTGGTATTTCCACTGTGGTCACTTACTTTTAATCTGCTTTCCAATCTTTGAGACATTTAAGAAAGCTGCCTCTGTTCCTGTGGCAATCTGGTGATTGCTTTTGGGGACCGAGGTCTTCCACAGTTATCCAGCCTACACCGATGTCAGGGTCATTTCCTTTGCTAATGTCTTTATACACAATGGAATACTGTTCAGCTATATAATGAGATGGATCTTTCCATTTGGGAAAACTTGGAGAAACTGGATCGGATTCTGCTACATGGAATAACTCAGAAGGAGAAAGACCAATACCTGGTGATTTTACTCAACTGGGCTTATAGAGAAACATCAAAGAGTCAAATGAACAGACAAAGTAAACCCAAACAATACCTAGAAATTTAATGCACAGTTGAGGGTATTTGAGGGTTGGGGAGGCAGAATGAAATAGAGGAAAGGGGGCTCACTGGGCTTCTGTGAAGGATGATGTGTGCCTTGGTGGTGGGTATGATATGGTCACATACATCTGAAGAGTGTGATCCTATACTTGTCAATCATATAGTGTTGTAAACCAATGTTACCTCAATCAAAAATAATACAAGGAAATAAATCAGATTTAAGATTTATCCAGAAAAAAAATAAAGAAAAAAACCTGTAGTGAAATTTAGTTTTCAGTGTCAAGTGCTAATCACATTCTCCAAGGAGGTTTAGCTGTCCTCAAAAAC
Source organism: Scalopus aquaticus (assembly GCA_004024925.1). Taxonomy (NCBI): domain Eukaryota; kingdom Metazoa; phylum Chordata; class Mammalia; order Eulipotyphla; family Talpidae; genus Scalopus; species Scalopus aquaticus. The sequence goes on from PVIJ01005391.1 coordinate 46,886, forward strand.
AGAAGTGTGTGTGTGCGTGTGTGTGTATTACCTCTCCAAAGAAATTCATTCTGGGCTATGCGTGACATTTTTCTGTTCTGTCCCTTCCTATAAACGAGATCTATTCTGCCTTGTCTGTAATCAATCAGAGCTTGTCCAAGTCATATTGCTCTTGTGCTGTATTCTTCTGTAGCTGAATTTGCATTCTAGATCTTCACAGGGTCTTTCCATCCCGGTCCTACTCTAAGCAAGTCTGAGAAAAGTATCCTACTTTTATTCTACATTTTGAGAAAGCCTTGGACTATGACATGGTGGGAGAAGACTCCCAGCCCCACCCAATCCTCCTGTTTGGGAAGCCTAGCATTTCCCAGATTCCCTTATCTGGCTAATAGAAATCTTATATTTGTCTTGTACTTCAGAAGTTACCATTCTTGGCTTGTAATTAACTTAACTCTTTATAACAGCTTTATGGAGACATCATTCACAAACCATATAATTCAGCAATTTACAGCATGCATTTCATGGCCTTCAGTGTATTCCGGGTTCTGAAGACACCAAAATCAACTTCAGCACATTTTCACCACCCCTCCATCCCCCAAATCGGCAAACCTATTATCAGTTTACTCCCCATCCTCATCCCCCTAACTGGCTTCTGGTGACCATTAATCTGCTTTTTGTCTCTGCCTCTTCTGACCATTTTTTATAGAGTCATATATGTGGATTTTTTGACTTCTTTCATTTAGCATAATGTTTTTATGCCAGTGCTAATTTGTAAGAATTTCATCCCTTTTTGTGGTTGCTAATATCCCAGAGTATGCATATATCACTTTATTTATCCATTCATCTATTTATAGACATGCCTTGTTTCCACACTTTGACTTATATGTAATGCTCCTGTGAACATTCATGGACAAGTTTTTGTGTGGACATATGTTTTAATTATCTTAGGTATATACCTAGCAGTGGAATTGCTAGTTCACTTTTAATATTCAGAATCCAGGCTTGTATAGAAACACAGGCATTTACTAAGTTCTGTTATGGGGGGTGCAGGGAAGAAGGTTTTTTTGTGCCACTCCCATCCACTAAATCAAAGTAAACAAATCGAGGTTTTACAAAAAGTTACCTTTTTCCTGCCTTCAAGTCAAAGCAGGGTATTATGTCTATAAGCCCCAAAGGTGGGGAGATTGAGAGGACTCACCAGAGACAGAGTGGGGAGCACAACAGGCAGATCTACTGAAATGCACTGCTAAGGGGAGTAGCAGGTGAGACAGTAGAGGTCTGCTGTGCCATGTGGCAAGCTCCCTGGTGGGGGATTTAACTGGTGCTGTAATGGCTAGTGATAGTTTGATAGCACTGAGACTTTAATTTCTGTGCCACCAGGGAAGCCCTATACAAATTATGATTATGATGGCAAATGTAATGTCCTAACTTTTATTTTATACCTGAACAGTAATATGCAAAGGAAACTTCTGAAAATGTACTATTTGGATTTCATAAATGGTATATTATGAATGTGTCATCTGCTGGATTTCCTAAAGTCTATCTTCTTAAATTTATTTGATATTTGATCAGAATTTTGGAAACCTGTTTTGTTGTAAAGGAAAACAGGTGAAATTTCTTGGAGTCAGTTGTGAGGATGGGGAAGGTAATGATTTATAGTTTCCCCTTCAAGAGAGTTCTGAGATGCTGCCCAAGTTTCTCCTCAAATGTAAAATGTTCTTAAGAGTATTTCTTTGATTAGAAAGGAAATTCTCATAGGTCATGGGATGTACATGCTCTTTGCCTGTTTCTGTGAGGCAGAAACAAGCCACAATAGTATATTCATGAGGGATGAAGAGATTGTAGCAGGCAGAAACCAACTTCTCAGAGACACGGTTTTAAAGACAAGAAAGAACACTGCTGCTTTTTTTTTTAATCTGAAGTGAGATCTCTGACTTTTTGTGTATGTTGGGAGAATCTATGGAATCTTCTTATATAGTGAACATGTGTTTAATTATATCCACGTGTACAATCACAGACAGTGAAATTTCACACGAGTAATTTGAGGGTCAGGGAAAAGGAACATAATGAAAACCCTTAAGGGAAATATCTACAAAATCTGTAAAAATAAAACTATTTTTTAAAGCAGGAATTAGGGGAGAAAGTGGAGTGGACCTAACATCCCGATCCTCTGCCATTTACTAGGTGAATATGACCTTAAGTCGCTTAACTATTATGTGGGTAGTTTTCCCACATGGGGATATATAATAGTACCTACCACATACTGTAGTGGAGGTCAAGTGAGGACATTATATAAAAGCACTATGCAAATGGCAACTCACAATAGAAAAGTATTTTGAGAAATTATTTTAAAAAATCAATTTAAATTTTAATTAATAATAATAATAACACATTGTTCTTCACAGAAGGGAAAGCTTATGGTATCTGAATTAGGTGAAGAGGCAGCCCAGATGCACCTGAATTGAAATCTTCATCAGTTAACACAATCCTCTCAAAATCTAGGCTTTTGTATTATTTCCTTTTACTTCTTGACAATAAAATCTATGATATAAAGATGGTCAGGTATCAGATTAGTTCCACAGCAATAGAGAATCACCACCAAGCGGAGAAATAACATCAAAACACAATTAAAGCAAATACTAGTTAATTAACTGAGCACCAAAACATCCGACTACTACTTTCAAAATCAGGCAGTGTCTAGGATTTGATTATGGTTACTCTCTTTGGTAACTGGATCAGAGTTGAACACTTCACACTTGTCTGCCAGTGTGGTAGAGTGATAGTAATGGGGGGAGTAACCTATACCTCCAGCTTGCTTAGGTACAAGGGGATGCCAGCTGCATCAATTTCCACCAGGTCCTTTGAGGGTTAAAAATCCATCTGTTCAAATATCTCACTAGTGCTAGCCCCCAGGTGTCTTTCTTTCTTGACACAGTGCATTCCTTTTGAGGTTTCTTTATTTCCTGATCTTGTTAAACATCTTTATTCCTCTGAGGAAAGAAACAGCTGCCTCAGTAGAAAGCAGATCTGTTGTCTGTCTTGGACTGGCTTGGGCTGACAGTTCTCAGGCTCCCTCAGCCTTAAGGGAAGGAACTAAGTGGTTTGTCTTTCATGGAGGTTAATAAGCACTTCTCTCGTTGGTTGGTTCATCTATAACTGTTAAAGACTTTGGCACTCAATCTGTCGTGGATCTTAATAAATTACCCTTTTGGTTATACACTTAGAAACAACACTTGTGTTATTAATATAGCAATCAAATGTTGACGTAAATCACCACAGGTGCCAAACAGAGCTTAAACCATTTGCCCCACTATTTCCTTGTCTTGGGAAGCCAGGAAGTGGCAAAAGCATCAAGTGGTGGGAATTTTCTCTTTTTATGAAGAAACAGAAAATCGCTGCATTTTTAGGGAAAAAATATATGTGTTTCATATTTTTTTTCCATTTTTTTTATTGTTATTTATGTCTTTTACATTTTGTATTCCCCTTGGGCAGCCCACCACCAATTCACCCGTGATCCATCTCATATTTTTTAAAGATTTATTTATTTATGCATACAAGAACTAGGGTGTAGGCCAGAGGTGTGGGGGGTAAGAGGATTCACCAGAGACAGCAGAGAGCAGAACAGGCGGATCTACTGAAATACACTGCTGAGGGCCAGACAGGAGAGGTCTGCTGCACCTTGTAGGAAGCTCCCTGGCCGGGATCAAATTCATGCTGCAGTGGCTGCCAATAGCTTCATAGTGCTGAGACTTACCCCGTTGTGTCACCAGGGAGGCCCTGTATTTCATATTTCTAAGGAGGTTATCTTATTGCTTTGCATTGTTTCATAATTGTTATGAAATCTTTCTGAAGCATGTCTACTTTCTCGTTGTTCTGCACCATGCCAGGCCAGCTATGTTCATCATTAGCTCAGGCAGCTTGAAAGAGAACCTTGAAGCCGTTGGCATCTTCCCCACAGGTTAGGGGAAATAAGCCAGCAAGGAGACTGCAACTTGGGCCCGCCCTATGAATCCCTATATGCTTTTTCCTCTCCTAGCCTTTCTCCAGTGCTCTCCACTGCACTCTTCTGCACAGTTCTCTGCTGCACTTCTATGTGCAGTCTCTCAGCTCAGGTGTGGTCACCTATACATGCCCACACCATACTCCAGGTGCCTGCCATCAGGCATATGCATAAGACCACAGGTGTCGATTATTGATGCTAATGGTGGGAGGGCGTAAAAACCGTAATTTCCATGTACCCTACCCCAGTTTTAATAAAAGTTGATCAAATTGAAATGTCTTTTTATAATGATAGGAAATCTTCCAGTGTTCTTTAGCAACTTTATTATGCTTTTGCAGTACCCAGTGTCTCTTAGATTTTGCCTTTGAATATGTCTAAACAGTGTGCAGTATCTGAGATGGAGGTGTGACAGGTTTAAGGAGATTGAGTTACATTTCACTAAACTCTTCATTTATTCCCTAATGAAAAGACTCCTATAATTCTTGATTCTATGTGAATTTGTACTTCCTTTTTTCTCCCTGTGACTTGCCACTTCCCTTTTCTGTAGAGTTATCAAATCATGACTTGCGAGTTCTCTTAATTATGATCTGGTTAATCAAGATTTTAATCCAGTAGAAAAATTAGAGAGAAAAGTCAGCAATAACGAAAATGTTATCCATTCTATGGGCACATTTACAGTGTACAAAGTATTTTAAGGCTGAGATGAAAAACATAAATAATAAAATTACGCTAGTACCAGAGACTGTTATTTCAGTATATTAGAAAATGGGTTATATGATTATGTGACAAATTTTATCTTCTAGAAATTTTTTTTAGATATATACTGCTGAGTATGAGTGCGTACAATTCATCTTGTAAAAGATAGAATTTTCAACTGGTTCATTGTCATCCTATTCATATTTCACTGAATGTGCTCTATGGTCCATAAAAATAACAGTGAACATTTTTATTAGTATATACATAATTATTTTAAGGAGCCCCACAATATAGCAACAACGACTTCATTCGTTGTTTACTAAGTTCCCTAACCAAATTAAACGAGGCATTTTGTGTCCTATAATTCATTTATTTTAAATATATATATATATTTTTTTCATTTATATCTTTTACATCATTGTGCATTCCCCGTAAAATTTCCACCACCAATTTATTTAAACCATCATACATATTGAAGATTTTTTGCAAAATCCTGATTAGTCTTATGAAACTTACATGGACCCTATTGAGGGGATTTAAATATCTAGGCAGAAAACTCAATTTCTGAGCATCATGAATATATTTTAATCACTTAATTGTTTTAATTATTTAGCTCAGCTGAACTTCAAGATGGATTTATATCTGTACATTCTCTTTCAAAATATATTAACTATTTTGAATAGCTTCCAACCTGGAGGTTTGTGAGTAAATGGATAGGTGTTGTAATGAGTCAAAATGTAAAGTAAATCATGTACAAATGAGAACCACCATCATAATATAGCTGACACTTTCGGGAACATTTTATATTTCATTCACATGACCTATGTTAATTTCATTCTGACAACAACCCACTTAGGTAGATATTATTTTCATTATCCTCAAATTATTGATAAAGAATGTGAACCACAGGGGTGTTAAATAAATTGTCCACTTTTGCATGGGTTCAATGTGGTCAACCTGGGATAGAAACTCTGCGAGCCTGACATTAATATCCATATCTTGAATCCCTAAATCATACAACTCAGTGGTGTTTGTGTATGATATGGGCAAGCCCACTTAGGCCAAAAATAATGGTTTGCTGGTCTGTGCTTTTAATGTTTGTTCCATTCTCCCATCCCCATCTTTAGTGCCAAGTACCTATAGCCTCCATCTCCCTATCACTTAGGGCATCCCAGAACCTATACTAGGGGTTTTAGACCCTAAATCTGAGGTTTAGAGGTTACTGTTGATTTCCTAATTATCAAAATCAGGTGGTAGAGTATTTTGTTTATGTGTTCTCCCTTATTGGGCTCAAACTTGATTGATTTAACTCTTTTATTTCTTTCTATTGTTTCTGTTTCTCTTCCATTGGATTCTCTTCTGTTCCCCCCTTCCTTTCTCCTCCTTCATTCTTTCCCTTTATAAATGCATTTATAATCACGACTTCAGTTACTACCTCTGTGCAGCTTTCTCTCCAGCCAGTATCACCAGCTCCAGTCATTTCTACTGCTCTTCTCTCTCTAATCACCTACTATACCTTGTCAGAAGCTCAATTAGCCTAAGAACAAACTCATCACCCTCTTTACCCAATCAGTTTGACTTTCCTTTCCAATTTTAATGGCATAATTCAGCCTCAAAACTCATCTGTTATTCATCCTTCTGATTCCCTTATCTCATCAATCATCAAGTCCTGTTGATCCTCTTTTGTAATGTATCTCACCCATTAATTCCTTTGTATTCCCAGGGGCTGAATATTTTCCAGGCATCATTATCTCTTGCTTGCAAGAGCACAATAACCTTCTAACTGGTCTCCTGGCTTCCACGGTGGTGATCCCCTAATGTCTTTTCCAATTTCATATCCCTATTACCTGTTTGCTGAGGTTAGGGAGGAGGAATTACCCACCATAAACTAAAGTTAAAATAAGTGCCAATAGAATCATTTGAACACATGGGAGCAAGCTCTCAGTGTTGGGCAGGATAATCAGGGTGAGCTTTATGAAGTAAATGGAATTTAGAATTTATATCAACAAAGACTGAGGGAGGCATTTAAGACTGTGGGGAAATTGTGGAACGGAAGTTCAGGTGGAAATGTAAGACAAGTTTGGGGATGGTTAGTAGGCCTTGCTGAACCAGGACATTACTATAGGAAAAAGAAGGCTGGAAATATAGCCTGCATTCTGAGTGTATGGAGCCTTGAATACCACACAAAGGAATTTAAAATGTATCCTAGGAAATGGGTAGAGACATGATGAAATTGGCATCTTAGGAAGATGAATATGACAGCTGTGTGCAGGGTGGATTAGTGGGAGGAGAGTGCAAGAGATGAGGCCTGGTTAGGAGGTTGTAATAGAGTTCAGATGTGAGTTAATGAGGGCTTTCAATAGCATGGCAGTAGGAACTGAACTGATGAAGATGGATGCAGATGTGAGAAGCATTATGGCAGGGAATTTGATACGGTTTTGTGTGGGTCTCAATTCCCTCGGGGTGGGGTTGGGAAAGGAGCTAGAGAATTGGAGTCCAGATGAACAGGAGAGTATACTTCAAAATGTTCCCATCCTGGGCCTCCCTGGTGGCGCAAGTTGTTAAGTCTCAGCACTATAAAGCTATCCGCGGCCACTGCAGTACAAATTTGATCCCCAGCCAGGGAGCTCCCCACGTGGCGTAGCAGACCTCTTCTGCCTTGCCCGCTGCTCCCCTCAGCAGTGTATTTCAGTCAGACTGCCTGTTCTGCTCCCCACTCCGTCTCTGGTGAATCCTCTCACCCCCTACCTCTAGCCTACACCCCAGTTCTTGTATGCATAAATAAATAAATATTTTTTTAAAAAAGTTCCTATCCCTCAAGCTTCAGTGCTTCCTCCCATAAGAGGACTTGTTGGTAATAGATGCAAGGCACCTTGACCATAAGAGATGCTCAGAGCTGAGTGAAAGCCCACTCCAGCTGGCAGTCACTGTACATGTTCTGAAATCCTAGAGGCCCAATGATTGTACTTTCAGTAAGCACTTCTGCTAAACTACCTTTTAATTTGAGAATGCTTTACCTCCAGTGAGACATAAGGAGACTATTGAGGACAAAAACCATGTCTTGTTCTTACCTAATCTAATTCTAGGTCCATAACAATTGTCAGAAACATTGTCTTTGATTCATTCTCTCAGTGTACTTGGATTAGTCATTTTATAGACGTATTTCCCTATTCATTATTCTGATGAGTATTAGTTTCACTGTATTACCACCTCTGAACCTTCGGTGCTTACAGGGACTCATAGTATCTCCCTTCTTGGCCTGTTTTCTTTCAGTGGGGTTTATTGCATTCAATCACTTGCTTTACGTTTCAGTAGGTGCTTGCTTAATGCTGGTCGACTTCTTTCTGTCATTCCTGGATGTGCTTCTGTAGGGTAAATGAAAGTGTCATCAGGTTTTTCCATCCTACTGCCATTACCACCAATGATAGACCCCTGTAGACCTACATGCATGACTGAAGGCGTGCACTGGGAGTAGGGGGTGGGCCTGCATGAGTGGGCACACCTGGGTCTAGAGAGACTGCGTATAAGAGGGCAGCGTCACAAAGGATGCAGCTGCAGAGAACAGAGCATGGCGGCAGAGGGCAATTTGGGGTGCAACAGAGACCATGAGAGAATGCCTGAGAGCCCTAGAGAGTGAAGATTCACAGGGGGCTGGGAGGCCTGCCAGCCTCATGGCCCCCCACCCCCAGCCCTGTTGTCTGCCCTGCGCCTGCCCTGTGCCTGGTTGCGTCTCTACAAAAGATAATTAAAAGCCTTAAAAAGCCACCAAGGCTTCCAGAATCTCCTTTTCCTACCTGCCCAGCTCCATAGAGAACCTGCGTCCGTGCTCTTCCTGCCCCTACAGCTTCATAGATCCTGCAGCTTCAACGCCATTTGCATACTTCAGCAACACTCCAGAAAGTGAGTATATTTGCAAAAATGACAGATTTTGTTAGTTTAATTTTGTAAGCTCTTTAAAATGTGCTTAATATTTTTTCTTTACAAAAAATTTTTCATTCAGGTGAACTATATGGCTGCTCATCTCTGAAGAGATGTGCCATCGCCTGAAAAATCCTTTTCTTTACGATCCTATTATTATATAAAGCAACCAGAGAATGGAATATCACCATGAACAAAATTTATTTGACTTTGAGACTCTTTTCCCCTCGAGTTTTTTCCCCTCACGTAACAGTGGCAGTTCCTACAAATGTACATTTAAATTGATAAAATTGCCGTTAATTGATAAAATTGATAAAATTTCACTTAAGATTTAGGGTATTTAAACTGTAATTCTGAGTTAGAGCAACTTGTTGCATGAATTTCTCTGTTATGACTAAATTTTAGAGCCTGAATTCTTATGCCAGGTCTGTCTGTTAAGTGTTGTGAGAACTTGGGTTAAGTCTCAACTTTTCTGGATCACTTTTCCCCCCTCTGCAACCAGAACATCAAACTAGCTCAAGTATAAAAGCCTTTTTAAATGCATAAAACATGGGTATTTGAGGGATATGTGGGACTCTCAGATTCTGCCCCAGCAAACCCAGACTATGTGGGCATTTGTAGGGTGAGCTAAAAATCAGGATTTTCCACCCGCCCCCCAGTAGCATCTATAACCCACGCCTGTGATCTTGCACGCACACCTATAACTGTGGGCACCTGGTTCCAGAGCACTGGGCGTGCTTGTCGTAAATGGGGACATCTGTGCTGAGGGGCGAGGGGTTATAAGGGCGGTGTCACACTGAGGCGGCGGAGAGGAGAGGGGACAGCCAGAGAAATTGAGAGAAATCTGTCTCTTGATTTAGCCTTAAAGGCCTGTAAAAATTACCAAAGTCTCCAAAATTCATTGTCTCCGGCAACAATGAACCTCCCTGCCCTGGGATGGTTGCAAAACAGCTTTGATATAGGGACAGAAAAGCCATGTATCTGGTCAGGAAGCTTCTTTCTCTCTGGATCTTGCTAATTGTAAAGCTAGTTCTTCATCTCCCTCTATATACATACTCTCTCTCCTCATAGCTCTAGTTTTCCTCTCTTTTTGCCACTTGCTTCCTTGTAGCTTTACTTCATAGACGGCCAACGAAAGTGCTAGCCCCAATTCTTCTACACTTTCTAACCCGACCCCCACAGTTATCAGATTATTTCAATTTCCAGTTACAGAATCTAAGAGGGAAAATGATTGGCTCAATTCATCTTTTCCAGCCAGACCTCGAATGTCCTAGGTTGCTGGTCTGATAGAATGAATGCGTGTTTGTTAAATATCCACTGTTGTGCCAGCAAGGTACAGTGCTGGTTTCCTATGATTCAGGCAGACATTCTATTCTGTTCCATTGATTTCTGTTTTTGTGCCAACCCATACTGTTCTAATTATTATAGTTTTGTAATATATTGGGTCAAGGAGATGTCCTGGAGCCCTCGGTGGCTTTTGCAGGCTTTTTAATTTGTAGTGTGGCAACCAGGTACAGGGCAGGTAGGATGACCGGGCGGGGGGGGGGGCGGGCGGGGCTGGCAGGCCTCCTCAGCCCTGGCAAATCTTCGTGCTCTCTGGGTCACCTCCAGCAGTCCTCTGTTCCATGCTCTGTTCTCCGCCACTGCTGTGGCCACTTCTGCCCCTATGTGATGCCACCCTTATAGCCTCAGCCTGCAGGCCCAGGTGTGCCCACTCAAACATGTGCACGCCGCACTCCAGGCCTCACCACGAGGCACACGTGCAATACCGCAGGTGTCCATTATTAAATCTAATGGTGGTAGGGCGGAAAATCCTGACATCCTTACACTTAACCTACATCACAATAGTCCAAATAGTTGTCACCTTTGTAGGTGGGAGGTTGGTCGATAGGGAACCTAAATAGGAGTTTAGGACAACAGAAGATATATTCCAGAAAAGTGTAGAAAGGCAAACAGGGTAGCTGAACTGTTCATAACATATTCCATCACTGCAATTCTACGAATCAGAAAGTATAATTTCTTATCAAAAACCAAAAGTGATAGTGTTCCAGTAATATTTGAAGAATTTATCAGTAGGGGGGATTTTGGTTGTTATTGTAAAAATATAAAATATAAAAATATAAATTACTCTGTATTTTAAGATGCACCAAGAGTTATTCTTAGTTACCTTTAGGGTGAATGAATTTTAGCTTTCTTCATAAAAAATAAGTTTTGAAAGGTTACACTGTGGACTCCTTAGATGCTCATATCCAGAGTTTTTAAAAGTAGGGACCTCCCTGGTAGCCTAGGGGTTATGTCTAGCAGTATCACGGCTATGGCCTGAGCTTTACACTTTGTGTGCTGGTGCCCTTTAAATTTACCAGCCCTTGGGGCCAGCCATTTTCTGTGCCACCACATGGATATTAAAAAAACTAATATCACTCATAAAACACCTTACACTTTCACCAAAACGATGTGTAAAGCTTCTAGACTGAGTACGATCAAAGAAATAGCTCCTAATAGTTCCAAATAAATCCACCATGGCGTGAAAAACCGGAGACTAGATGAACACATATTAATATGTGAGCAGCCACCTGATACTGGTGACAAAAACACGTACTGATACGTGAGCGAACTACAAAGTGTTAATCCTAGGCCAGGGAGCTGACCCACAAATGGTGCAGCAGACCTCTCCTGTCTCACCCACTGCTCCCCTTAGCAGGATATTTCAGTAAATCCTCCTCCATTCCCCTCTCTCTGGTGAATCCTCAACACCCCATACCTTTGGCTTACACCCCAGTTCCACACCAAAAAAAAAATAAACAGCAAGAGTTTTAAAAGTAGTAGGAGTATGGGGTACTGACAAAAACATCTATATTTAAGGTCCTTTTTCACATCTGACTTTCAAAGTCTAGACAAGTCCCTTGATCATGATTCTCAGTCTTAGCATATCCAGAACTGAACTCTTGAATATTATCTTTCTCTCAAAACCTTGTCACTTTTTTTCTCTCAATAACTGGCAATACCATTCATTTTTATTCAGGCATAAACCTAAGGGTGATTGATTCCTATATTTCCACCACATGCTACAACCAATCCATCAATCATTTCTTTAAAATGTATTCCAAATTTCATCAGCTCCATAGTCAAAATAATTTCTTACCAGGACCACTGCAAGAACCTTGTGATTGCCTGCATTTGACTATAAAAGTAAATGGGTAAAGTAGATTTTCATGAGGTGATTTAAATGGGGTGGGGAGAAGGCTGTGGAATAAGAGTCAAATGATATGGCCTCTATTCTATCTGTTCCATTAACCAGCTGTGCAAACCTGTTTGTAACATCGGGGTGGGGGTGGGGGTGGGGGCCTCCGGGATAGATTTCCCTCTCATCATTGTGTTTTCCCCACCAAACTTACCCTAATCACCTTACTTCTCATTCTTGTAGGGTGCTATCCACTGGTTTTCTAGAAGGATCCTCCCTTCACAACAGCTTCTAGCTGGTGATTATGGGAGAGGGCATTCTACTATTTATGGAACTTATTGTACATAAGGAATTATACTGGTTGATTTACATATATGATTCCACTTAAACTTTTCCACAATCCCATGAAGTGGATATTTTATTTCCATTTTGTAATGAATTAACTAAGCTCTAGAGATATTAAACAGTGTACCCAAGTTGTAAAGTTAGACACACATTCTAGCTATTTTGTAAGAGGAATTATCTTCCCATTTTTCTAGAGCTTGGAGATCAATAGGAAGTTTTGTCTATAAATGTCCAGAGTGGACATGGGAAAATGTCAAGTGTGGACATTGTTACCCTTCAGACTGATAATCTGAACAAGTTAGAAATCCCCATTTTCTACTGAAGATTCCTGTTAGAAGTCTTTCTCTCCCTCCTCTACTAACAAAAGAAGCAGTAAGAAAGAGAAAAGAGGCAGAAGGTAGGGAGGATGGAAGGAATTGAGGAATGGGCAGAGGCTGAGTGTGGAGAATGGGATAGGGCAATGGTTAGCTTTGTCCTTTACCACATTCCCTCTAGGATTTTCTTTTTCATTAGGAATAAAATAATCTGCACTAAATTGATGGCAATGGGGTAATAGTTAAGGCACTCATTTCCACATGGGCCTTCTGGAAACACATTGCTTTCACTCAAAGATCTTGCTATTCAAAGGCGGGGGGCTAAGTGCCAATGCTGAGCAGGGGAAGCAGCCTTTGGAGACAGGTGAAGCACTTTAGGCTGATTGCTTCTCTTCACTCCTCAGAGGTGGTTTTTTATTTTGCTTTGTGCTAGCCTTGCTGTACTCTGTGATTTTTGGCTTATCCTGAGACCAGAAGATATGTCCTTATCACAAAATCAAAGATTTTGAATCAAGAGACCTTTAAGTTCACATAGCTCAAGACCCAACATTTTCATGAGAGAATAAAGAGAACTTGGGTTAAGTGACATTCCTAAGGTTACTCAGTTAATTATATACAACTGTTTGAGAGAGCCAACCTCTACCTTGTCTTATTTGTAATGAAAATGTTTACTTTCAGGAGAACATAATCTGTTGCGGCCTGGCCTAGTGATCTAACCTGAGGCCTGTGCTGCTTTGAACATTTGCTATTATCTAGCATCTAAAGAAAGCTTTACCAACTTCTGTGCTCCTTTCCGACGAAAAGTAGGCAGTAAGGATCCACAGAACCATTAAACTTTCTTTGCAGCCCTTTTACAAATCTGCAATTCAATTCTAGGTTCTCCTGGAAGATTCTGAGTAAGTTTGTTGTTTTCATGATTCATAAGTCCCTGCATTCATTCAACAGCCCCATACAAGCAGATATGGAAATTATCCTGGCATCTGGACTCACTCCAAAGCATTAGTTTTGTTATATGATGAAATTTTATGAATGTGTTCATGCCACATCCAGTGATGGTCAACCAATTTAGGAGCAGTGCTACTACTTAAGAGAAAAACATGGAGAATGGACTTAGAGAATGAGATAAAATATATATATTAAATAATGCTTATTTATAAGCATTTCAATGCCTTTATTGAATTTCCTGATTTCAACTGTAAAAGTATGTATTAATATACATATATGTACATACACAATATATAGTCAAATATCATATATTCATACTAGTTTATCCATCTGCCTTTTATTTGCTTCCAAAGTACTCATCTGGAATTTAAAATAAGCCATAAATCAAAGAGATGGGGGTAGGGAGGTAAGAACAAAGAGAAAGGAGAGTGTTGATAGTGATTGATTTTTGATTGATTTAAGATCACCAAAAAGGTACCTAGGTTTTCCATTCACTCTACTTTCAAACTGAAGGAATCTACCCACTTAATTCATCCACATATAAGAAAGGAAACTGAACAGAATATCTATTTGAAAATGTGTGCTTCTCGCTCAAGCCATGAAACTATTTGAAATGATCCATCTGGATTGTAACCTCTAGATGTTACCTGATAGGTAGACCATGCTCCCTTTGAATGGTACTTTGTTAAAACAACTTGCTAGTTGTCACTAGTCTGTCTTAGAAAGTCCATCAGGAAAGTACTGTGCTTTTTCTCATTTACTTGAATTTAAAATTGGATTGTGGGTAACAAGATGTGAGACAGGTGGGTAGGGGATAACTATACAGTATATGTTGCTCTAGGTGACAGTGGCATAACAGGATTATTACGGCAGAATCAAGATGCAAATATTACTTGACAGCAAGCAGAAATAGAAATTACTCAGACTGTGTACATGTGCTTCTATAATTGCTCATAAATTATTATGGTTCATGCTAAAATTCATGAAGTTTGTCAATACCACATGTTTTTATTTTAAATAAGAAAAAAAACAATTAGAAATGGGGAAAAATGAAATCTACATTATAAAATGAACTAGTATCATGGGCACATTCGAATTTATGTGCAACTTTTTCATTTGTTATCACCTGTCACAATGTCATCATTTTGTGACAACTTTTAAGACCACATCACTTGCAAAACCACAACAGAAAAACCTGACATTGGAATCTCACTAAAATATTTTTGCCATAAATTAGTTTATTACAAGGTGCATATATCTTGGACCCTCTCCAAAGGGATTTGGTTACTGGATGGCATAAGGTATTTTCCCTTCTAAGGTGGTTTTCCTGGCTCTGATCCTAAAGATTGCTATGGGAGGCTTCAGCAGTTTTATCTCTGCACAACTCCTTGAACTGAAATTTATGACTGGAATAGATTTTCTTAACATCTAGTTATTCAACCCAGTCTATATCCATTCTCCATTGTTAGATGACACTGTAATTCGAGAGTTGTACAATAAAATAAACTAGTTGTCTTATGCTATAGTGGCAAGTGCATTGACAGTGGAGGCAAGAATGGAGATTTAACCTGCTGTGTGAGTAAGTTGCATAGTAGTTTTTTTTATTTATTTATACATACAAGTTTGGGTACAGGCCAGAGGCGTGGGGCGGCGAGAGGGTTCACCAGAGACAGAGTGGGGAGCAGAACAGGCAGATCAGAAACACATTGCTGAGGGGAGCAGCGGGCGAGGCAGGAGAGGTCTGCTGCACCATGTGGGATTCTCCCCGGCTGGGTGTCGAACTCGCGTCGCCACTGCCGACAGCTCCACAGCGCAGCGCTTAACCGCTGCGCCACCAGGGAGGCCCAGTTGCATAGTAGTTTTGCGTCAGTTTCCTAAGTAACATGGAATAACCATGTGCTCTGTCTACCACCCATGACTGTTGTGTGGAAGCAATGAAAATTCAAGGAAAAATACTTCATAAATGTAGACTGGAGTGTATTTCCTTGACTGTTAAAATAAAGATCATTAATATTTTGTTCTAGATTGGTAGATTCCAAAGTTCTCTTACCACATACAATCAGTCAAATCAGGCAGGCAGGGAAGTACTCCAGGTGTCCTGGAGTACCTGGCCATAGTTGTTTGAAGAGAAAATAAATACAAATCTCTCTTAACAATTATGTTTCAAACGCTATTAGGGCAACTGTGTTTTGTCCATTATATCGAATGTAATGAAATTATTGTGCTTTTATTTATTTTTTTAGATTGATTTATTTATGCATACAAGCTGGGGTACAGGCCAGAGGCGTTGGGTGGTGAGAGGGCTCACCAGAGATAGAGGCAGAGCGGGGAGCAGAACAGACAGATCGAGGGAAATACACTGCTGAGGGGAGCAGCGGGCGAGGCAGGAGAGGTCTGCCGCGCCATGTGGGAATCTTCCTTGCTTGTGTCGAACTCTTGTTGCTGCTGCTGACAGCTCCACAGTGCAGCGCTTAACTGCTGCGCCACCAGGGAGGTCCAATTACTGTGTTTTTAAAAGCACTTCATGAAAAACATTTGATGAGTGTTCTAAAGGTGTGCACACTCAGCCTCGGGAATGCGTGGACACCGCAGACTGCTGTGTATGGTAGGAGAGTAAGACAAGTACCTTAGAGTTCTTTTAAGTTCTAGATCAGGTGTTGGCAAGCTCTGTCAAGGAGATCAAGCCTGGCCCAGCACTGTTCTTACAGTGTTCCCCCGGCACATGCCATGTTGAATTGTTTATTGTTCCTGAGCGCTTTCTGAATCAGTGGCAAAAAGGAGTATTTCTAGCAGGCCTCCACAGCTGAAAATACTATCGGGTCCTTTCCAAAAAAAAAGTGTGCCGAGTCCTGCTCTTCACTTGTATAGAAAGGCCGCTCATAAAGTCCCTTCCCTTTCATATGAAGTGCACTCTTTCCACTGATGTGCGACAGCCTTTCAGAGTCTTATTTTGCCCAGTAAAAAAGGCTACAAGTCAACTGACAAGACTCCTGTTTTAATTTTGGTTCCTCCTGTCTTTCCAACTTCCCTGGGATAGCCAGTATGAAAAGTAGCTGCTCCTCACTAAGGAGTTTCCTAGCAAGTTTGGAAGATTTTCTTTTTAATTCAAATATTGTGGGGAGGTACACCATGTCTTCTAGAACTTTTATATATCTTAGGTAATATATCACATTCAACTATGAATGCCCAACAGATACTCTCTGTGCTTTCTCCTGCTCTGTGGATCCCCAGGGCTTGAGGGTGTCTGTCAAACCATACTCCATTCTGAAGAAGACCTGTTCAGGCTCAGGAAATGGTGAAACTTTGCACAATTAGGCTTGGCCCAAGGTAGGAAGAGACTGGTCCAAGCTCTTTTCCTATTTGTGCTTGTCTGTCTCATCACAGAACTTGATTTAAAGGCCATCCATTTGAGAGAGACTCTTCGTGTCCTACCTGAGTTCTAACAAGGGGCTTTGAAAGAACTCTTCCAGAAGTGTCCATCTCTGAACAAGGTATCTGGGAAGCTGATGAATTAGACATTTGCTGCAATGATTTGAGGACTTTTGTGTGTTCCCACCAATAGTTAAAAGTGGAAAAGAATGACAAAATGTTTCAAATGCTTTTGAAAAACAAATCAGAAATCTTATATTGGAATTCACTAAACCTTTAGCTGACATGACAGCAGATCGTCCAGTAGTTAGGCTGTGCCTCAGAGGCGGTGATTTATTGAGTTTTCATATCCTTCTTCTGGCTGAGAAATGCTAGAAAGATGGAAATTTGCCTCAACTGATCTCAAAGCTTCCCATTTTGGATTATGGTTGAAGTATTGAAGGTGATGGATTTGTCCTGGTTTTCCCAGGACTGTTCTGGTTTTAAAACTAAAAGCCCTGTGTTCTGGGAAAACCTTCAGTCTCAAACAAACTGGGACACGCTGCTCATTTCGGGTGTGATTATTGGATAGAGTGACAGCTTATCAATTGCTACCTTGCAAAGGATAGGTGATCAACTGCTAGCTAGTGGCAGAAGCGAGGTCTCCTAAAAAGCAAAATGACAGGGCAAGGACAAGAGCTCTGTGAGTTTTATGCACTGGCCAGCACGCTACAAGGGCTCCCTGGGTTAACCACATTCTCCCTCAAGGACTTTCAATTCTTGTACTATCTCTGCTATAGATCAGCAATGTAGCATAATACTTAAAACCTCAGTCTTTGAAATGGGGCCATGTGAGTATATTTCATGTCTCTAACACTTACAAGCTGTGTGATTTTTGAGGAGGTTATTTAACCTCTCTGTGCTTTAATATCACCATGTATAAATAAGGGTACTAACAGTAGTAGCTACCCCATGAGGCTTGGAGTACTATCAGACAGGTGATTACAGAGTACTCAGAATAGAATCTAGAACTTAGTCTGCACTTAGGGTTAGCCACTTTTGAGATACTGTGTACCTCACACTTTCTTCATATTTGCACATTTCAACTTTACAATGTGTCTTATAGTCATCTCCAGCTCAGTGTATTTAAATTTGGACTCCTCCTCATCCGTGGCCCCAGATTTCCTCCTCCTCTGCTACCTACCTATTTCAGGGAAAGAAGGGAGTTGTCTGAGACATATGCTTTGCACCATTCTTAACTCCTTCCTTTTCTTAACCATCTACATCCAGGCTAAATATCTAACCCTGCCTATTCATCTATTCCTCAATATTCTTCATTTATTATAAAACATTTATTGGGTGGCACCTGTTGTGATATAAATTTGGGAAACCTGTTAGTATTGTCAATGAGGTGAACCTGGAGCTAGAATCTCCTCCCTTTCCCTCATTCTCCACATGCAACACCTTACAAAGCCAGTGTTTCTTCCTCTTTAGCCTTGCTTACATCTATCCTCTTCTCTGTTCCCTTATCTATCCCCTTGTATCATCACAAATTTTCTTTACCTGAACTATGGTAATCGCCTCATAAGTGGTTGCTCTACTTCTCTAGTTTTGGCCCTTGCTAGTCTTTGCTCAACATTACTATTGAAGATTGAACTTTGGAAAAACCTATTCTAAAGATCCATCAATGGTTCCACATATATTTTAGGATAATTTTCAAACTTCTTGGCTTATTATACAAAGCCTTTTTATGATCTGTCTCTTCGTTACCTTGTTGGAATCCTCTCCTGACATTTACCCGTATGTTCTAGCCATATGGAGCTACTTGGAGTTTCCTGAACATGTCATATTTTTTCAGGCCTCCGTGACCTCACATGTGAGGTTTCCTCTGTATGGAATGTTCTCTCTTCTGTATTCATCTAGCTATTGGCTCCTCATTTTTCAAAATTCAGCTCAAGTGTCCTCTCCTCTGCAATGCCCTCCTTGACCTCCCCATCTGGTTTAGCAGTTCCCACACTGCCTCTTTCTTCTCTGCTGACACAATCAAGAGTCAGTATACTCAACGGTTCAAAGCATGGGCTCAGGACCAGTCTACACATTTGATTATTGGTTTTACACTTAACAGCAATGCGGTTTTTGGTAGGTACATTTTGGCTAGGTTACATTTTGTGTAATTCTCACTGTATCTGTCTCTAATCTGAGAAATAATCGTAGAACTGACCTCAACGGTTGTTGTGCAGATTAAATGAGTTCATACATGTCAAATGCTTAGAATAGTGCCTGGTACACAACTAGCACCTTGTGTTACTTATTAACACCATCATTATTATATTTATTTACTGATGCCTCAAGGCTGTAAGCTTCCTGAGAGCAAGGTTCATCATTATATGACAGTGTAGCTCCATAGCCTACTCTAGTGCCTGACACCTAGGGGCTAAATAAATACTTGTTGAAAAATGAAAGAGTGAATGAAGGAGTAAAGGAATGGAGAAGTGAAATGCCTTCCCACATCAAAAGTAATTAACATCCCAACTCACCCGGCCCTGTTTAACCTCATGTAGTTGGAAGGGGCAGTGGCTAGTGATCCCAAATAGCCCCTTTTTGCACATGCAGTGTCTCTGGTGCTCTTTGTGGGAAAGCATGGAGGCTTGGCTCCATTTTCAAATGGAAGAGTTTTCTGCCTTTACTATCACTAAGTCCATGGAAAACAGTCAAAGAATGACTCCGTCCCCCCACTCCTAAAGTGAAGACCCAGTAAATCACAAAAGAAAAATAAAAGTGGAAAGGCTTCCTAGTCGTGAGGCTAGCTGAGCTCCATCCTGCTTATTCTAGACACTTGGGGAGAGGAAATCACGAATTTGCAGAGTCCAGATTAATCAGAAAGCACATGAATGGGATGATTGACAGCACAGTAAGGGGAACATCTCTGGTACACATACATGGAGACAGGCTGACCTAGATTTGAGCCTGTGCAGTTACCCAAGAGAAGCCCTCTTCCTGATGTTATTAATGATGAGGGGGGAGGAATCTTCTGTTTGATTGGCAACTCTATTGTAATTAAAGACTTAGTCAAAACTTCCTGCAATTTTGAAAAAATGTATTTTTAAATCTTTTGAAAATGTTACAAGGTTTAGTCTAAATGATTACCTTACTTCCATCTGTATCTCTTTGCCATCATTACTACTCTGTAGAATTTGATCTTGCCTTTTTTCAACCAGAAAAATAAGCAAGCTGGGCTTAATGCACCAACTTTCTCACTCTTGTCTAAATGTACAATCAGAATCCCTAGATCACTGACAGGAGCAGTGAGATAGTCGTTTGAATTCTGATATTCAGAGATAATGAAGTGGAGAAAGGATTGGCCCAGTACTTTGTGATGAAGAGGTAGGAGTATTTTTCTTTTTATGACCAGTCACTTTGCTGGCCTCCCACAGAGTACCTCCTCCTAAGGAAGGATTCCTACCTCTAGCAGCCAGTTATATGGGCTGACATGAAGTTTTCAGGAGATAAATATTCCTTTTATTCAGTCAGTTTTATTTTCCCCTGCCATGGACTTCCTCCAGCAGCAACACCACACTCTTGGACTATCAGCAATGACAGCATAGCACTTGGTCGATTTGGGTTATTCAGTCAAACCCCAAGTCAGTCACCTAAATAGGAGATGACTGAGAAAAACAATTATGTGGCAGGTGAAACTGAGAGCGTGCAGTCCTGCCCCACTCCATTCCCTCAACCCATACACACATACCCCAACACAGTAGCTTCTAGAGTAGTCTTGCCTACAAGTTGGGCAGTTTCATGCAGAACAATAAAAGCTGGGGAAGTGTGTCTTTACGAAAGGAAGTGGAAGAAAAAATAGACACTTTGGAGTCAGGACACTTTTTTGACTCTTTAATATTAGTAGTAGTATTGATATTTCGAGATATTCCCTAGGTGCCATAATCAATACTGGATACATTATTTCAAATTTTATGCTCTAGTGATCCAAGAGAAAGGTACTATTATAATCCCCATTTTACACATGGGGAAACAGAGGCACCAAATTGGGCCTCCCTGGTGGCGCAGCGGTTGAGAGCTGCGCTGTGGAGCTGTTGGCAGCTCGCGATGCGAGTTTGATACCCAGCCATTCCCACGTGGTGCGGCAGACCTGTCCTGCCTCGCCCGCTGCTCCCCTCAGCAGTGTATTTCTAATCTGCCTGTTCTGCTCCCCACTCTGTCTCTGGTGAACCCTCTCGCCGCCCCACGCCTCTGGCCTGTACCCCAGCTTGTATAAATACGTCTTAAAAAAAAAAAAAGAGGCACCAAATTTCCCAAAGTCATACATAGCAGATCCTGAATTCAGAGGTAGTTCTAGTTCCAGCTCCCCAAATATTAACATTTTTCCTCTTCTGCTTCTCTAACAAATAAGTGTCTGTGGTCAAGTAAATTCACCTGAAGTTTCCCAACCAGTGTGCCATAGAGGGGCCAACATATGTTAGCCCTCAACTCTCGTGTAACACTGGTCAACAGTGAGATCATTACTGCCTTAAAAAGGCCCTAATGTGTAGTATCTTGGTGTGCTGAACATGAATATAACCCTGAAAATTTATTAGCTCTCGTTTTGAAGATATTTCATATAATTCATTTTATGTTTCACCATGTAAATTTATCCAGTAGGACTGCAACAACTTCCTAAATCAGCCTAGAAGGATGTTATATTGCATCGCATTGCATAATACCATCATGCACACATCATCCAGACTTGATTACATCACTTTCTGATGCAATGCAATACTACTGCCAGGCGGCTGCTGAAGTAAGCTGATGTCAGCAGTGCAATATAGAAGCCCTGTCAGAAAGGTTGAGCATTGAAAATAATACAGACTTTGTGCGAGACAGTTGAAGCTACTGTTCCATAGAACTGTTATTATTTGATCTACTTAGGCACAATACAGAACAGTAATGCCTCGAAAGTGCGTTAATAGCGTGGACAATTTCTGCTCTATTTGTGGGGAAGTGACATTTGCCAACCAGAAGAAAAGTATCACTTAAATGAAGAAGGCTTCTCATCTTTACATGGATGCAAGGTTGGTGACCAAGACAAGCCTTGGGCCCCTCACAGATGCTGTGCTACATGTACAACACAGCTTTCACAGTGGTGAAATGACAAAAGACCATCCATGCTGTTTGCAGTCCCCATGGTGTGGAGAGAGCCAAGCAACCTCATAAAGGACTGTTACTTCTGCTTGGTTCCTCCTCTTTCCAGCAGAATAACAAAGCAAAAGAAGTCAAGAACAGTCTACCCAAATATTCTGTCTGCATTGAGACCAGTTCCACATAGTGAGGGGCTTCCTAATCCAGAACCTCCAGCAGAATATTCTCTTGATTCATCTGATGAAGACCAGGGTGAGCCGACCTGTTCTCCTGTTCCATCAGCATGCAGTGATCCAGATTTTCACTGTGGTGCATCATCAACCCCACACAGACTCGTGATTTGGACTTATCCAAGAACAAGGCAGAATTGCTAGGATTAAGACTCCAACAATGGAATCTTCTAGAAGATGTCACAATTACTTGATATTGAAAGCGCCACTGGCAGTTGGAGCCTTTCTTCAGAAAGGAAAGTACTCTGATATTCTGTTCCATTATTGAGGGCCTCATGAATGCCTTAGAAATCACTCATGACCCACAAGAATGGAGACTATTTCTAGACTCTTTGAAACTGAGTCTTAAGGCTGTGCTTTTGCACAATGGAAACCATCTTCCCTCTTTTCTAGTCCTGAACAGCTGTACAAGAGACAAGCAAAGAAATCTAAGAAGTAGTCTATGACTTGATTTTTTTACAGGTATTAACTGTAGGGCTATTACTATTGGCATGTATTTTGTGATGTAAACATCCATTGATTGCAGATTACAAAAAGAACTAGAGCCAAAATTAGAATTTGACTGTCATATTCGTGTTGAGCACATACAAATCAATAGGAAATGACTAATTTTATTTCAGTAACATGACTTTTTAAAAAAAGATTTATTTATGCATACAAGCTGGGGTACAGGCCAGAGGCATGGGTTAGTGAGAGGGTTCACCAGAGACAGAGCAGGGAGCAGAACAGGCAGATCGATGGAAAGACACTGCTGAGGGGAGCAGCTGGTGAGGCAGGAGAGGTCTGCAGCGCCATGTGGGACTCTCCCCGGCCAGGGGTTGAACTTGCTTTGCAGCTGCTGACAGCTCCACAGAGCAGTGTTTAACCACTGTGCCACCAGGGAGGCCCCTCAGTAACATGACTGTTGTAAAAATTTGTTGACCATTGTAATGAGTAAGGCCCAGGATGGCCAATGACTCCAAGGTGCTAGAGACCTTATTTTATCCCAACAAGCCAACACCGTGTCATTCGCTACGTATACAATGATATGAAAAACTTGAGGCAGTACAATGTAATTTTCGTGAACCTCAGTGTCCTCATCTAAAAGGTGGGACTAATCACATTTATTTGCTAGGGTTTGGGGGAGGATCAAATGAAAACAAAAAAGTACATAAGTCAATGTAGTTGTCAGGGTTCTCTAGAGAATGTTCTTCTAAACACATACATGTATATATGTATGTAATACTTGTGTATCCCCAGGATGTCCCTATATAAAGAGATTTGTTATATTGAATTGGCTCATGTGATCGCTGAGCCTGACAATCCTGAGATCAGCAGTCAGCAAGCTGGAAACCCAGGAGGGCCTGTGGTATAAGTTCCAGTCCAGTTGCTGGCAGGCTCTGCCCAGGAAAAGCTGATGTTTCAGTTTGAGTCTAAAGGCAGGAGAAAAACAATACCCTAGCTCAAAGCAGTCAGCCAGGGGGAAATTCTCTTACTGGAAGGAGAGAATCTGCTTTACTCAACTGACCCATTCAGATGTTAATCTCATTCAGAAACATGTCCACAAACACACCCTGAATTATCTTTGAGGACATGTGTGGGCACCCTTTGGCCCTGTCAGGTTGACCCATAAAATGAACCATCACAGTCACCTAACATGATGCTTGACATATTGTAAGCACTTAATAAACGATACCACCCCTCAGGTCTGCTTCTTCCATCTATACAATAATACTTCACTTTACTGATAGTAAAATAGGATTAAATGCAGATATTCTTGAGTGTTCTTTTGACTATAACATCTAACCACTCTTTGGCTAATGACACGACTTACTAAAGGGTTAGAAAACACCTATGGCCGATGGCATCTTTTTCTTATTTTATCTCTATCCAATAAAAATTATTCATCCTGGCGCCCAGTTCCTCAACAGGTTTGTGCTGGGAGGTGATCGAGGAATATGGGTTAGTCAGAAAAAGCAGTTGGTGCTAATATGCAGTGATCTTTCTGCTAGGAGGCTGGTCACTTATCCTAGGAGGAAGATGTTCTGATTCAGTAAAACTGCATGATTCCTATAGAATCTAAAAGGTGACAGGTGGTAAACCCAGGTGAATTTGTTTGGTTTCAGTGCCTCTCAAACTGAACATGACCTGGTGGAGGGCAGGGGAGGGGAGGGGGTTGTCTTGGTAAATTGAGCAGGTTTGCCAGACACATGAGCAACAGGTTTCTTTGCTATTCTCAAAAGTAACCTGACACCAGCGAGGTGTCCATCTCAGGTCCCCTTCTCAGCCACCTCAGTGTCATAATGGACAAAATATGTGTGGTCACAGCTCCTGCCTTGTTACAGAAATTTTCCACGAGGCTTGCTATTGATGGTCCCACCCAAAAAAAAAAAAAGTCTAACAAATACTTAAATTTGTCTTGCATTTGTCGTCTGGCATGCAGTGTATAAATATTGTGTTAAATTGGAAAACAACAGCAATGAGTATATTAAAGTATAACATTTTAAGGGGTGCTTACAAGGATAATGAGTTAAATTACGGTTGCCAGTGGGAATTGAATTGATACTACTGATAGTGTATATTAATTCTAATATCAATGATTATTCCAAACATTCATTATTTTCTAATAGAAATTAGGTGGTCGATAATAATCAGAATCTGCTAAAATTATAAATTATAAATTTAATTTTAAATTAAATTGCATTTACTATCACCACTATGGGACATAACTATTATTTATTTTGTGCTTAGTATCTATTATACATTGTGTGCTCTAGGTGCCTGATTCATCATCAAATTCTCCTACTGACCTTATAAAGTAGTCAGCTATTCCCTTTGTTTTGCTGATACCGAAAGTGACGTTCAGAAACTTGAAAGTGATGTTGGGAAACACAGCTTGGCTTTTGCCAGAGTGGCGAGTGGACCTAGTTCAGGACCACACCCACACCCTCACGCTATACTCCCTGTTAGAAAGACTTTCTTTTCTACACGTTACTAGTACATAATTCCATTTGAGACTCTGTGGGAACTGGATAAAGAGTAGGGTAAGGACTCTGAGAAGACCTAGGTTTTGTGAGAGTTTGGCTGAAGCACTGCTCCTTTCATTTTTTTCTAAAGTGGGTTTCAGAGAAGTTCAAGCTTTAGCCAAGGCATAGCCAGTTACCGGAGCCAGGACATCCGACTTGTCAAGGTGACAAGCTGGGGACAAGGTGGTTGACACACCCTGGCAATGTGCAGTTCATGTTACTTTGGGAGTTGATTGAGTAGGACTGAGATAAAAGACACAAAACCCAAATCTGGGAATTCAACCTTTTGATAGAGGCATTCAAACAGAATAGTCCCATTTGAAGTGTGGTATCTCTTGAAGTGTGGTGCACACCCAGCAGGTATCCCCAAATTATCCCTGCAGAGCCTATGAAAGAGGTCTCTGGGCCACATGCTCTGCCTGCTTGCCTGCTCATGTCTGCTTGTAACATAGAGACCCAGAAAGGTGGACGCAGTCCTGGGGCGTCAGGGAATTCCCCACCCCCACTCCCTGCTACCTCCACTTCAGGTGATTCGTCCTTTAGGAAACCTTTCCAGGAGATTCACAACGTCATAGTCAAATGTGAGATTTTGCTAAATCCAGCCCCTTCCCTGGCTTCAGTGTTTGTGCTCTGGTTTGGGTGAAGATAAAGGAACCTGGAAAAAAGAATTGCCCCAAGAAAGTGGTTGTTCAATAAAACAAAGAAGGAAGGAGTGAATGAGGAGTTAGAGGAGGAGGAGAGTTGTCAATGCTAGGAAGGGGGTGTTGACACACAGGTGGTTTGGGGGGGGCTAAATTTTACTGAAGTGTAACTGTTGGGGGAGACGCTTGCATTCCTCTTCATCTTTCTGGGTATGCCACGAGCACAAGTCCCTGGTGGCTCTGTACTTGGACCATTTGTCACGATTGTATTTGCAGCAAGAAACCGTGAGGGTTGAAGTCATGAACAGGCTTGCTTACTTCTGGCTACAAATTAGTGGAGTCCCCAAGCTCAGTGTTCCTCAATTCTGATGTACAGCAGCCACCTGGACTGCTTTATGTCATTTCTATGGATCTTGGGGATAAGAGGAACCTATGCAAATTAGCTGTTATTACTGCTGTTTGCTCTCCCATGAGTGGTAATAACATCCCTTGTCTCTGTTCCAAAAGTGTTGTGTGTTCTACCAACACCTATGAAATAGTAACACTCACTTATTAGCATATAAGTGGAGTAACAGCAAATCTCAGATGTGGACGTCACATGTGTAGCAAAGTCTGCAGTTTTTAAATGTGGAGCTTAAGGAATTCATTTTTATTGCAGTAACACTGCATTAAAACATGTAAGTTTTAGGTGTGCATCTTTGAGAATCAACAGTACGTCAAATTCATCTCTAAATTTCCAATTTCTAACGTGAACACTCCTGAGATAAAGCAACTCAATCAGTAAATAGAATCTCATATCAGCACTTAGGAATAGCCAGAAATCGGTGGTCTTTGGAAGACTGAAGATCTTAGGGAAGATGAACTTCAAGTCATAGGGAGTCTGTAGCTAGATTTGAAATTGACAGCTGGGTTCTATGGGGAGCTTATCTGACCTCCCAGGCCTTTTGGGGATAGGCAGCTGCAGCATGTGGCATTTTTGAGCTCCTGGGGCGGTTCATGTGACCATCAGCCCTTGGCAGCCTGGCATCATTGGCTTTGGAGCAGGAGGTTTGGCCAGGGACGCAGGGCACCACCTGTGGGTGGAAGGAGGACAGCAGATCTCATCCGGTTTCCTGTGCTTCTGTATCTTAAAAAGAAAAAAGCAATAGGGATCTGAAGAAAATACAAAGGAGCCAGGGACAGCTGGAGGTCACAGGGTGCCACATTCACAGTTGTCACATCCTTTGCGAGTGACCCTGTTTCAGCTAAGCTCAGACAGAAGTACAACATATTGCATTTATGTGAACTGCCTATTCCCCGCCCATAGTGACCGTGGAGCATGGCAGAGACCATGATGCGAGGGTCAGCCCTTGTGCCCCCAGGCAAGGACACCCTGTGGTCCACCAACCAAGCACGCTGGAAGGTCAGGATATTCTGGGGTGAGGAGAGAATCAGCTGTGTTTGGCACTCCTGGGAGGACAGTTTGGGGGAAATGGGTGGGCAAAGTGCATGTGTGGGGGATCTGAGGCCTGAGTCTGAGAGGGCAAAGGCAGCAAAAGCAAGAGGTTGAGACATTACCTTAAGGTTAAAACCAGCTATTCTCCTGGGTCTACAAGCAGAGGAAGTGAAGTGTGAGGCTTCCCCAGGGCCTTACCAGTGTGTGAAGGGAACAGGAAAGGGGAAGGGGATTAAGACATACTATTTGTTGTCTACTGCTATCACAGCATACCTAAAACTTAGCATTTAAAAAAAATCTCCATTCATTCATTAGCTTAGTGTTTGGTAAGTCAGAAGCCCAACTGGGATCACCTGAGTACTTGCTTAAGGTCTCACAAGGCCAAAGTCAAGTTTTGGCCAGCTCTGTTGCATGGAGGTTCTGCGGAAATCCCCTGCCATGCTCACCCAGGTTATTGGCAGAATCTACCAGTTCTTGCCCGCTGGACGCCTGAGATGCCCTTGCGTTGCAGGCTTTCAGTCAGAAGTAGCTCTCTTGTGCCTAAAGGCTGCTTGTGTTCCTTCTCCTGTGGCTCTTTCCTTCTTCAAAGGTAGTATTCCTGCATCTAGTCCTTCTCACACTTCACCTTTCTCTGACTTCCCTTGTCCTCAGTTGGAGAAAACTCTTTCCTTTTCAGTGCCCCTGTGATTAGTTTAGGTGCATCTGAAGACTCCCCCTATTTTTTTCCCAAGATTTACTTATTCATACAAGTTGGGGTACAGGCCAGAGGTGTGGGGCGGAGAGAGAGTTCACCAGAGACAAAGCGAGGAGCAGAACAGGCAGATCAACAAAAATACACTGCTGAGGGGAGCAGCGGGCGAGGCAGGAGAGGTCTGCAATGCCATGTGGGAATCTCCCTGGCCAGGCATCAAACCCATGTTGCTGCTGCAGACAGCTCCACAGTGCAGAGCTTAACTGCTGTGCTACCAGGGAGGCCCCAGACTCTCCCTATTAAGGACTGTATGGGCTTGCAGGACTAAGCTGGGACTTAGCATTACAATGGGAACATCAAGGCTCTAAATACCTGATCTACCTACCTGCTCAGCCTAAGCCAGGTCTGGGAGCTTATGTTTGGGCTGGGGAGATGGGTGTAGGGAGAAGATATAGGCATGCCCTGGCCATAGTGTCTCTTAACAATTTGTTATATACTGATGCTAATTGTCCCTATTCATTGCGCTACAGTGACTTGGAATGAGGATAGAAGGAGGGAAAGATAGGACAGGTGGGCCCCTAGGCTTCCAGAATTTAAGATTCCTCTAAAGTCTAAGAATTTCCTCATTCCTGTCTTTAGCAAACAGTGTGAAGGGCCCCCTCCCCATCTTGTCACCTAATCGGGGGCATTGCTTGGCCCTCTGGCATTATAGTGTTATCTCTGGAGTCTAAGCTCACCCATGTCTGAGTCCCATTAAATGACCCAGCGATACAGTTGGTAACAACTGCAGGTTTGCTCAGAAGTGCTTTGGGACAGAGTCAAAAGCAAAGCAGAGATGTGTAGGGTCTCTGGAATCTAACTCTGGTTTACCTGGGACATTGGGGGGGGGTGGAGTTTGTTAGGCCTCCATGGACTGGTGGGGGGATGGGGCAGTGAGTCTAGTGCTTTGTCCCTGTGGTCATAGCTATGGCAGTCTGGGCTTTTTTTTTTATCTCAAGGGTTTTGCAAAATACCTAATCTCAGTGGTAGATAAATATAATCACTAATAGGAAACTTTGTCCTAGCCTGGGTCGCCATGCTTATGTCAATCATAACCACTGTTTCACCCTCTAGAGATCTTTTATCCACCTTGCATGTTGGGACTGATGTTGGGGTGGTGTACTTGGGGTTTCAACTGCTTCTGAAGCAGGCTTTTATTTTTTGAAGCCAATCCTTTTTTTATTGTGGTGATAACCTTGATTTACAGCACTGTATGATTTAGATGGACAGGTTCCCACCTCTTCAGATGTATGTTATCACACCACACCCACCACCAAAACACCCATAATCCTCCACCACAGACCACTGGGCCCCCTCTTCCATTTGCTCCCCACCTCTACCCCCACCTTCTGGTAGCCTGTTACCTGTGCCCTCCTACCACTTCTAGAAAGAAAGCTGATCTTCAATTCCTATTTGTCAGAGTTGATAGATCTCCACCTCATTAAGAAATCTCTGTTCCTTCTGTCAATGAATGCTTCATTCATACTGACATCATCATCATTCACCTCTCCATCCTCAGGGGATGGAGGCTCTCTCCATTCCATCCATTCTTCCAGGCTACAATGGTTAAGCTGGACTTCATTCAAGGATGGGCAAGCTGCAATGTCACTACCACTGTGTGATGTGAAACACTAGCTTTATAAACAGTTGTCAAGTCGAATGTTGACATATGTCTTCCTTTGAGCAGAGAGTGCAGGTATGTAAGAGTAGAGAGGTCGGTGCTGCAGATGGAGAGTGAAAAGAGCTCTTGCTAGTACCAGAATAGTATCTTTTTTTTTTTGTATTTTTCTCGTAAAAATTTTCTTTGCTCTTTATACTTGGGCTACTAGGAAACTAAGTGCTAGAATTAACGATTAAAGAATCTTTGAGAAGAATTTACTGGGCACCAATACTCTACCAGATCCTTCTGGCCTGAAATACTTCAACTGAGTCTTCTAACAACATCCAGATAAACATCAAGACTCTTCCCTACTTCCCTACGCTGGTCTGTGTCCTTACCGACTGTATCCCTAGCATCAGCTGCTCCATCACCACGTACTGCCTGTGACCATTTTCTGGTGAAAAAGGAAACCTTGATTCTTCTCTGATGTATTGTAAATCTCATAGGGTAGAAATATTAGTTACATATGCTGAATATTCCCATTAATACTCAAAAGATTAGTAGTATTAGGACCGTGGGACTTGGACTCATTCTGGCTGAGACCTGAGACAAGACATGTCATCTCCAAGTTTGTTCCATTGTAACCTGGGGAGTTCTATAATACCTATCTCACAAGGTTGTTGTGAAGATTAAATTAGTGAATTCATGTACACTGCTTAAATCAATACCTACACAGTAAGAAGCCAACATACCCTCCTATTATTAGTGCCATTAGTCCTGTGATTTAACCGGTTCTAACTTACTTAAACCTAAAAAATGCCCTGCAAATTTTTCCCTATGTTACAACAAACTCTCATCACCAATAGTAGGATTAATTGTAATAATAGTACTAACGAATTTACCATGGCATTCATGCCTCATAATATGTCCATTTTACAGATGTACACTAAGATTTTCAGGAGTGGTATTACCATTAAAATATCAATATAGGGGCCTCCCTGGTGGCGCAATGGTTGGGCGCTGTGCTGTGGAGCTGTCGGCAGTGGCGATGCGAGTTCGACGCCCAGCTGGGGAGAATCCCACATGGTGCAGCAGACCTCTCCTGCCTCGCCCGCTGCTCCCCTCAGCAGTGTATTTCTGATCTGCCTGTTCCGCTCCCCGCTTTGTCTCTGGTGAACTCTCTCGCTGCCCCACACCTCTGGCCTGTACCCCAGCTTGTATGTATAAATAAATAAATTAAAAAAAATTAAAATATCAATATAATGTAAATTATCAATGTTTCAAAACCACCTCCATTTCACAGGTAGGAACCAATAGGACCATTATTCTTGTATTGATATTCCTTAGGAGGATAAGTGCTAAACTAATATTAACAAGAATGACAATCACAATTATAATTTTAACTATATAACATAATTATGCAATTTCCTGGAGAGGAAATAAACACACCAGAGTTACCACGAGTTGCAATCAGTATAGTTTCTTTTTTTAGGGTCAGAATAATGGAAGTGCCTGCATTTATGGTTTTTATAGTTATCCTGATTCTGATGAGGTGAAAAGGTTAACACCAGGATTTCTTAGCAGTACAGAATTAATTTATTGTATTTATTAGTAACTTACTCAAACTGTTGCAATTACTATATGATATTTGTGATAAATACTACAATTACGGTATACATAATAAGAGTTAATAATGCAGTTGTGGTAATCATAATTAAGATTAATGAGGTAGTCATAGATTAATGACATAATATAAAGATGAACAATATAATCATTTAATTGTGACCTCAATTACAGCATTTGACAATATGAAGTTGAAATAATTTAATCAGTAATAATATAAGCACAAATAATAATAACGAATGTACAATAATTATCGCCAATTAATAAAAGGTAAAGTATAACACAAGCCTTTCTGGTGGTGTTTCCTGGTTAATAATATAACAGTTTTACATTTTACAGTAATATTAACAATATTACTAAAAATGGATATACTATAATTATGCCCTTTATTCATGGCGAGATCAGTACCTGGGTTAGAGTCATATATTAACTTTCTAATATTAATCTAAGTGCACATACTACCATTAAGGAGCGTCCTGCAAACCATACACATTTCCGCAAACAGAAAAAGCGGGGCCCCAAGCTAGATAGTGAAACCGATTAGAGTTCTCACACTGCGCAGATGCAGACTTTATCCAGGAAGCTCTCTGACCCCGCGTGGCCATTTTCCTGACTGGGAAGAGCTGAGTCAGCTAAGTACTGGATGGCGCCCCCTTCAGAACCTTCTAGGCCTTCTAGGTGCTATGGGTATGTACTTCCTGTACCCCACCCCCACCCAGTACTCTCCCCACCCCAGAGCCAGTGCACAGACTACTGGAGCCTGGAACCCCCCAGCAGTCCCTTGTGCCCTGCTGCTGGAAGCTACCTTTTCTTGGTGGCCCCATTGCCGAGGTGATCCAGGTTGGCAGTGGTAGGGACTTTTACTCCTGGAGGTTATGCCGGCCACATCTAGCCACTGCGTGGAGAACAAGACTGGTGGGAGCACACTTGGGGGGATCTGTAGAGATACTGCTGCGCCCTTCCACAGTGATGCTGGGATATGTTGTGTGCACCACTTGCCCTGCAGCATGGGAAGAATGGGATCAGCTGTGCTTGGGGCTGGAGGGGGAAGGGAAGCGCTCAGGACTCAGGTAGTTGTGTCTGCAGATGATGGGGTCTAGGAGGTTGTCCAGTTGCTATTCCCTGTGGCTGATCTGGACTGGAAGCAGTCGATTCCCCTCTTTTGAGTTATTTAAACAGATGAATGAAGGAGGTTGGCAACCAGTGTGCCACGTAGCTATCTCGGCGATGTTCTAGGCATAGTGGATAACCGTTGGCAAAAGCCTTGAGGCTGGAGAAACTTAATTTTATGAGTTACCTTAAAGGCCCTACCACGGACCAATTTGGTAACAAATAATAAATATTTACCAACTAACAGCAGTTCTCACTCCAGTCTGGCTTTAATGACCCTTTTTAGTATAATTACAACTTTATATAGTAGCTGTTTATTTTAGTTTGAGATATTTTATGTAAGAGAATTATTCGGATGAATGATGAAATTATTTGTATTTGACATTTTGACTTATAAAAGCAGCAGTGTCATGATTCAGCATATTATAGTTAACCTACATATATTAATATGTGTAGCTGTAACTATTTTACATTATAAATATACATATATAACTATCCAATATAAAATAAGTGAAACATAAATATGATTTATAAAATATAAGTGCCATCCTTAATATACTGTAATATAAATGTTGTAGTATAGCATATACTCACTTACATGCATGTAATAATATGGGATGCATACACATATACACATGATATTCTGTGTTAAATACAATTAACAAGAAAATTTGTGTTAAAATGTTTCATATTGACTGTTTACTGCCCTGAAGTTAAATTTGTGGGTAATATAATTTATCCGTGCCCCATTTTTTCCCCTAAATGTTTCGTGTTTTTTTTTTTTAAGATTTAATTTATTTATGCATAGAAGAAGTAGGGTGTAGGCCAGAGTTGCCGGGGCGGGGAGGAGGGGTGAGAGGGGTAAGAGATAGAGTGGGGAGCAGAACAGGTGAATCTACTGAAATACGCTGCTGAGGGGAGCAGCAGGTGAGAAAGGAGAGGTGAGACAGGAGAGGTGAGACAGGAGAGGTCTGCTGCGCCATGTGGGAAGCTCCCTGGCTGAGGATCTAACTCCTGCTGTAGTGGCTGCTGATAGCTTCATAATGCTGAGATGTAACCCCTTGTGCCACCAGGGAAACCCTGTGCCCCAATTTTGATAAAAACAACTCAATGACCTAACTTCAGTATAAAATTGATATGATATAAAAGAACATCAGTTTTTATTGAAGTGTGTATTGTCATATGTAAAGACTTGATAGGTACAGTATACGAATTAATAACAGATATATTATTAATGGACATTAATGGACATATTTATTATTTGTTACCAAATTGGTCCGTGGTAGGGCCTTTAAGGTAATTCATAAAATTAAGTTGCAGTGGTAATAGGAATGCCTTACTGAGGACTGTCTGTGTGCGCGGCACTGTTCTAGACTCTTGGAGTGCACCGATATGTTTAGCCTCACAGCCCCTGACAGGCCTGGTAAGGGCTTCCATTATTTAGTTCACTCCACAAGAGGAGGGATTCATGGTGGCTGAAAGGTGTGCAGATAGAGTGGGAACTAAATTTTTAAAGAATATGATTTGGTCCTAATAAGCCCTTCCTTTGGAGTTTGTGTATTCTAATGGGTCCAGACTTTGATTTGGGAGAGGAGCAACCAAGTGTAGAGCAGAAGATGTGGGTCCCCATGTTCGTAACTGTTCGAGCCTCCACGAATGATAATTGGGTGTGCAGTGAATCACAACATCCCCCCATAACAGAGTAGAATTGCCACACTTCCAGTGGTCTCCCGATAACTGTGTAGCAGCACGTAGCGTGGAGGTGTCTGACTTCGGACAAAAAATAGAGCTTCTGTAGATGCCGAGATTTGCCCATGTTAGTACTCTGTGTGAGGGGGTTAGGGGTGACATGCACACCATAACGTGCTCTGTTAGCTCTCAGTTTACGGGGACAAACCTCAAAAGAACCCTTAATTAACTGGCCTTTATTCCCTCCTGTCATCCCCATTTCTTCAAGGTGCCCACATAAGTATGTAAGAATTTAAAGGTTGGAAGGAAACTAAAGGTGGTTACTTCCAGACAGGAGTTGGAGTTAGGGTGGTACATTGGCTGTATCTGCAATGTTTTATTTCTTTAATAAAGCAAAGCCACTGAAAGCAAATTGGATAAAAGTTAACCATGTTAATTTGGAGTGGTGAAATCATAGGAGTTTGTAATATTCTTTTTAGTTCTCTAACTTTGAAATTAAGAAAAAACTCAATGATTGCCAGAGGGAGCGTTTCCAATTTAGCACATGTGTAGCTCATCTTCTTGACCAACGACCTAACCAACCACTGCATAATCCATTTTATTAGTGCTAAATTAGAGCTTCTCTAGTTTAATGCCTCTGTTTCTTTAGGGAGCAGAAACTGGCGTTCCCAAAATATGTGTCTTCTTGAGAAAGCAGAGGAAGAATGAGAACCCGAGGTTTCTGCCCTCCACTTGCTCTATGCCCTCTTCATCTCCTACCTTGGCATTGGGGTCTAGAATGACAACCCCAAGGGCCTGACAAACCCTCAGTCTGTCCAGAAAGATTTCATTCTTCAATGATTCTTTACTGTCTAAGGAAGAAACATGAATTTAGGTCTTCTAGAAAAGAGTTCTAACAACTCACATGTTAACCTTTAGATAATGTGGAAACTAATTAACCAGAGCAGTTGACTCCACTAGCACTTAATTTTGCAAGGTTTTGTGGATGAGCTAGTCAGTGAGACCTAGTAAGGGCTTGGTTCAGCTGGAAATGGAAGGGACTGAATGGATAAGGGCCACAGCAGAACTGCTCTTGGTAGTCGAGCAGGGGAAGAGCTCATGCTGCTACTCTCGAAGAGAGTACTAGGCCATTCTTTTGATAGGTTGGGACCTGATTTGGAAGGGCTTCTGTGATAGACTGGGTGATTTTGACTTACTGGGGAATTGTGAGTTCTGGAGCAGGGTCATTCCTGAGTTTATTTTCTTGTTCCTGTGTCTAGTGACACTTCCTAATGGAAAGGTCACCATCATTTGTCATCATAAGCACATTTTGTACATTGGGGCCTGTCTCCTGGGGTGCGGAGAAGCAGTAGGAATCTTGGAATCATAAGGGGTTTTTTAAACTTTGACAAAGGCCAACAACTATTAATGATTACTGAATTTGGAGCAAATACATGGTTTCATCCCATAAAAGTTTCTGTGCCTACTATGAGCAATGGATAGGCCCTTGTCCTAGGGATGCAAGGTCAATGAGACACCTGTCTAGCTGGGAAGGAGATGTATAGACGAGTACACGGAGTGACCACGGCAGGAGAAAGAATTCACATGAGGCATTAAACACTGGGTTTTGAAGGATGTGTAAGATCTCAATTGATAGACACAGAGTTAAACGGGATGCTGTGGAAGCAACCAAAGGAGTAAAGGCAGAGAAGTGAATGGCATGTTCAGAGAGGTGAGCATTGACTGCAGTGTAGGATGTGGTCTGGGGGCAGAGACAGGCAATTCCAGGTGAGCTGGGCCTTGGGATTTGCATACCAGAAATCCTTGAAGGTTTTGAGTAATAAAGGGGTATGGTCAGGCACATCACAAAGATCACTTGGGTTGTAGTTTAAAGAACACTTTGGAATGGATAGTTCATGCAGTCATTTATCAGGATACTGTAGTAGTCCAAGCAAGATAGGAGAAGGGCCTGAGTTCTCATATTTGTGAGGATGGAGAAGAGGGTAAGCATTTAAGTAACTCTTCAGAAAGGACAAGCTTTAATGTCTTATGGGAGGAGTAGGGAAAGGTCAGTGGGGAGGGAAAGGCAAGATTCAGAGATGATTTCCAAAGTTTGTGTCTTGGATGGCTGCAAACATGGGAGGTGGAGCAGATTTGGCACAGGGACTGACTAGCCCACTGCCAAGCATCCTGGATTTGAGGGTGCCACGGAAAGCCTGCTGGAACAGTTGGCGGGCAGTGGTGATAATCTTTTTCTATGGGCACTTTCTCTTCTGCAGCCTTCAAATTAGCATCAGTGCAGCCCAGAGGAGCTGGGGGTTAGTGGCTAATTCCCAGTGAGGCTTGTCAGGTGTCAGATAATCAGGAGTGGAATAGTTGGTTGTAATGCTTCCTGGGGCTTCACCTCCAGAACATAATTGAGACTCATTTGTCAGATAAAGATCGAAGGAGTGATCTTGACAAAGCATAGCACAGATCCTGTAATGAAAGGGAAATGAAGATGGTTGCCAGCCCATTATTAAGCATAATAACTAGGTTGAAATGAGATGAAGAACTTCATTTAAGCAGAACTTTCCCATTGACAAATAGTAGGGGGTAAAAGTGTGAAAGCAAAGCGTATAATCCAATTCATAAAAAAAAAAGTAGAAATGCTTTTTAAAACCTGGCGCAATCATCACTCCTTATGCTTATAGAAATGGAATGGGGGCTAGTTTCTCCATTGATGGATATTGATGCACAGATGAAATTTACAAAATCGAGTATTTTTTTCAGGTCATGGAACATTACATTAAGAAAGATAAAATAACTTTGTCCATTATATCTGGGCTGGGGGTATGGGGAACAGGCCACTCACTTCATGGACAATGTGACTTCTTGTGCTTGGGGTGTGCCTACTTGAGGCAAACAGCACGCATTTTAGTAGGTATTAATAAAAAGAAACTTGTCTTTAGGTATGGAATCAGGAATGAAATAGTTGGTTGTAATGCGTCCGGGGCTTGTTTGGGGAGAACTGAGAGAAACACAGGGCATACAGCTCCGACACCGAAATATTCAGAACAAGGAGAGTAATGTTATGTTCAATTGGTATAATACATATTACATACAAATGTTTAGATAAATACATGGTACTATTCCTAGATTATAATGTTAGGAATTGGGTGATCTTCCCTAGATACTGAATTTTAAATAAACCAATAGCGCCAGATAAAATGTAGCTGAGGTTTTGATCTGACATCCAGAGGTTAAACCAAATACACAAATTATTTATAATTCATTGTTCTGTAAATGCTGTGTGTAGTTCATAGGCAAGTAAGTGACGTACCTTATTTGGTGCCTCTCATTCCCACAATGGTTATTATTTGGCGATATATTACTGAGCTGGAAAGTCTACTGTTCAGGCATGAGTTCTTGGGGAAATATATGTGGCAATTTGGATAGCATCAAAAAGAATTTTTATTTTAACAGCTCATGGGCTAAGATAAGGAGTATAGGTCAGAATACCTTTAACACATTGTTCTAGATTAATACTGGAGGTTCTGGAGGGGCTAAGATAAGGAGTATAGGTCAGAATATCTTTAACACATTGTTCTAGATTAATACTGGAGGTTCTGGAGTCTAATTCCTCTGGATTAGGTTCTGAACCCTGCCGTCAAAAAACCTGAGTAACCTTGAGCAAGTCACTTAAACTCTCTGAGCTTTTTTCTCTTTGGTAAAATAAGAGACTTGGGTCACTACACCCCAGATTTCACATAATGAGATGAGAAAAATATATGCAAAGCTTGCAGCACAGTGCCTAGCTCAGTGAACACCAGTAGAGGCTGTTGTTGTACCTTTTTTGTGCTGTACCAATTACTCGATGTGTGTTTAATGTGGTTTTCCAGTGCGAGCAGGATTTCAGCTGCCTGCTCCACTTTGGACTCCCTCAGCCACCCACAGTGGTGTTTCTCCATGTGTGCTGTGATTCCTCCCTAGCAAACTGCTTTTGGCAGATAGCAAAATCTTAGTTTTTGAGGTTAGGTGGGGAAAATAAAAGTGCTACACAAAAACTTGGATAGCCCGCCCTCTAGTGGTCTTTTAATGAATTGCCCCCAACAATTGCCCTGTTTAATCACAAAAGGGAGAACTGGCCTTTAAATGAATGGAATATAGTTGACATAGTTACAAGAAAACATCTGTTTTTAACAACTGAATTTATTTTTTTGTTGAGTAATAACTGACCTATAGCGTTATGTTAGTTTCAGGTATGCAACATAATGTTTCAATGTTTGTCTATATTGCAAAATGATCACCACAGTAAGTCTAGTTAACTTGTCATCAGACATAGTTAAATTATTTTTCCTCCTGATGAGAACTATTAAAATTTACTCTCATCGTAACTTTCAAATATGCAATACAGTGTTTTTAAGTATAGTCACTATACTCTACATGAAACCCCCGTGACTTTTTTTTATGACTGTTAGTTTATACCTTTTGACCTGCTTTACACATTTTGCCTACCTCACCATTCCCCACTTCTAGAAACCACCAATCTGTTGTCTTTATCTATGACCTTTTATTTTTAAAAAATATGTCACATATAAGTGAGCACATGCCATATATAACACATGAATTTATTAATCTCAGACACACAAATTGGTATGGGATGCAGTTTGCAGGCTAAGGACTGAAGTTGCAAAGACATCATCACAAGGTCTAAATATTACACAATTTTTCTTGTCCATTATCCATTTTGCCTAGAGGAATTTCCAGTTTGGAACAAAAATCCAGAATTCAGCATTCTGTACATGGCTATATATCCTGTCTCCCAAGAAAAAAATGTAATTTAAATAGCTGTAGAATCTATAATTTTATTGTATCAACAATTGCTTTAAAATAATATAATTGTTGATAATAACATGTTCTTTTGGGGTCTTATAAACTTTCCACAGACCTTTATTTTCACAGCAGTTATGTGTGGCAGGAATTGCTCTCTCTCTTATATGGCATCACCCAGACTTATGTATAAGGTTTGTTATGGTTTCCCAGGGCAATTTCCAGGGGACTGTATTGACTCTCCCCTTTAGGTATCTCCTTTTGGCAAAATAAATTGAATGGACCATGGCATGCCCCCTGACGTGCCTCATTCACTCCTTTTTTTTTTGAATCTTCATGTCAGATTTCCTAAGCATATTCCTGTTCTGTTGTTAGGAATGAAAACGATTAAAGATCTGGGTTTTAAGGAAGTGACTTCCTTTGCCCCACTATAATTGTTTTTGGATAGCTCAGATATTAAAGCATTTCTGACAACAAGACTAAATAAAGAGTAAGAACTTGTGAACCATGCAGAAATCTAAATCAAGGGCTTGTGAACCTTACAGAAATCTGTATCAAGGGGGTGGAGGTGAGAGTCTAAGGAAACACCATTGTTCTTTTAAATAATTGAATTGCTATTCATAAGACCCAAAAGTGAATAGAGAGTGGATAATTTAGAAATAGGAGGTATCATCTAATGGAATGACAGGAGTATTTATAACTATACTGATTGATTGTGAAGCATGTACTCACATAATTTGAAAGGGTTTGCTCTGTTGCAAGCTTCATTCCAACTGCAGAATTCTGCTTTTTTGGAGGGGTGATGGCAGGGGTGTTTCCCTTCTTGAATAGTTTCTCTTTATACCTGTCGTTGGTCAGTGAGACTCAGTTATCAAACTGCATGTGGGAGATTTTGTTTGGAAACCACTTTCTCAGGAGCCAACCTTAACAGATACAACTGGAGTTGGACACTCAATAGTATTGATAGGGGGCAAAATTGGGCTTTAAAATTGGACGTAAGGCAGTGCTCTGATTGCTTACCGGTCACTATATTGGTTCTGCACCCGCACGCACAATTGCAAGACTACTCAGGTTTAGGTAACAACAACATTGGGATTTATTTAACAAAGAGGGAAAAAGCAAAGAATTACTAAAGTCAACATATGGCCGTTTACCTTACTTAAAACAATGTCCAGTCCTTTAAGTCCCAAAAAAGCAACAAAGATGGCGTCTTCCCGCCATTGCTGAGGTGGAGCTCCTCTTCCAAACAATAGGCCACGATTCCAAAATGGCTTCTTCCTTTTTCTGCAGATGCACAACAATCAGACTGTAGGCCAGGTTCCAACTCACAAAGATGGCACAAAACACAACTGGAGATGCTCCTGGAGCTGTCTTGGTGCCCCAGCACAGCACCAGGCCAACAACACTGCAAACAGCAACTACAGCGGCCAGATGGCCCAACAGACTGCACTCAGGCATTTTAGGAAGGCGCCCGCTTTGGGCCTCTGCCTTTTTCCTTTGGCTGCAGTAAAGACAAAACTGGGAGAAGTTTCCGTCGCTCGGCTACTTGCAAAGCTTCCAAAGTTGCTGGCCCCAAAGTCACTAAAGATTCAAAAATGTTTCTTCTTTTCCTACATCATAGCGACTGCTTCCTCTATTCCTTTAGCATGACGACTGCCTCTTTCATTCCTACATTGTGGCAACTGCTTCTTCTTTCTCCTACCTCATGGCGACTGAATCTCCTCCTTCCTCAGTCCCCTCTTATTTCTTATCAGAAACCCCGCTCCAAATGCAAACTTAGCAGTTTACGTGGGGCTATTCATTTTCAACAGCAAACCCCTCAGACTTTGGACTCAGCCTGGTTACATCATGAGAGGTTGTGGCTCAGAGGATGAGAGGTTGATGAGGTCAAGGTTTCAGGTTCACTTTCTCTGTGGGTTATTGAGTCCCACTGGCCATAACCTGTGCCCTTGTCAGCTGCTTTGTAAATCTGTTCCTTCAGCTATTTGCCAAATACGTATGGAGTTTCAGCCTGTGAAGGTTTCTGAATGTGTGGCATCAATTCTGTAAATTCCTCATGCCAGAAACAAGACTGGCTACTTACATTGACACCCTCTTAGCCAGTTGAGATGCAAGTCCTCTTTCTCCCCTTCCTACCTTTTTTGTGAAACTCTTATCACTAGCAGTGCTTCTCTTTCAATAGCAAGGTTTCAGTCCCTGCCCTGCCTTTTCAGGCCTCTTACCTCAGTATGCCCTGTCTCTGTGGCTTTCTGATTCCCCATCCAAAAATAAAGTACTGTGTTCTGTTCCATCCCCTCTTACCCCACTCTCAGTGATTTTCTATGAATATCAATCCAACAACAAAAAAATCACACCACCTTCTTAAAATCTAGTTGTGGTTCACTGTTCCCTAGATACAATGCTGCGATGCCTAAACTCATGGGAATGGATTTTTACTGATGAACGTTCAGTATGGGAAAATACTTGGTGGTAAGGAAAACCTGCATGAATTCCTGGTCTCAGTCCTTTACTTTCTGGGAAGATTCCCTGAGGTCTTTTGAAACCATCTATTGTAACCTTGTATTGTTTGTAAATAATAAAGGAAAAGACTAAAGAGGATAGCATTTGTGAATATTTTCTCAATTACTGCTTATCTGTTCTCTATTGACTACTATAGAATTAATACTTGCACTCTGCTATTGAATGGAAGAGAACAGAAAGAAAGATTCCCTACATCTATTTAATCTAATGCATTTTGTTGAGAAAGTAGTTAAAGGGAAGTGAATTCTCAGTGTTCTCTGAAGGTTTTTTATTTTCAAGCTACTTGTAATAGCAGCTGAATATCTTCAGCTTCCTTTGAGTATAGTGTCACTCATGGGTCACACAGTCCTGTTAGCACTGTCAAGGTGTAGATATGCAACTGTCATTTAGAGGCAGTAACTAAAGGAATTTAGGGAGCAAATGCAAAGAAACATTCAGATTTTTTTCTTAATCAAGTAGAAAATTATAGGGGCTGATGCTTTTTTGCCAACTCAAACTTGATAATCTTTAAATAGTTGCATTGTATCTTAGGGGAAAAGAGCTGGAATAGCAAAAGTCTTTAAAAATCATCCTTTTGTTTTATTTGTTTCTATAAATCAAGTCTTAAAATGTTTAGAAAACATTTATTTTTGAAAGAATGTATTATGACCTCTCGTTTCTGTGAAGGCATGGGAAGAATTTCATAGATAAATTCATTAAAATAAATTAGAAAATTCATTAAAATGATAAAACAATGAACATGAAAATTATATTTAATCCAGGGGTGGGTCGCCAGTAATATACCAAGACCCAGAAAATTCAAGAAATGCCTGTTTCCCGTCTCTTCTTAACTGTTACCGGTGTGAATAATGACATGTAATCTACCAATACCAGATAGCAAATAAGAGAGTCCTAGGAGAGACTGCCAGTGATGAGCGTCTTTAGTCCAATGCAGTTGTACCTCTTTGATTTAACAGTGCACAGTGGCCATCAAAGTCCATATTGATAAATATGTCCTCTTTAATCCTCAAGGAAACTCTTATGTCCTTCAGAATAAACTTAGAATGAGATATCTATTTAATGATTGACTCATTCCTACAGAATACCTTACACACTACAAATTGATTTGAGGAAACTTCGAGGAAAAGCTGATAGGCAGCAATGCAGCGAGAAAATGAACTCGGAAAGAAAAATCAGTAACAACAGAGATCAGAAACTTTCCTGTGTCAGATCCATTTATCAAAAAAAATATGATATTGCAGATAGGTACAACAGTTGGCAACAACCTTGAAATCTGTACAAGCCCCCTGCCTATAAGTGTTTTTGAACCCCAGGTCAAGAACCCTTTCATATAGAGAAAAGAAATCCGGAGGTAAACTAGTTATTACACTTGAGTGTTGCTTTTAGTTCGGAGCTTCCTGTCAACTGAGGTTAAAGGATAAACATGCTGGGTTAGAGAGATGGCAACATTCAAAAAAAGGAAGCAGATCATTTCACAAAATAATAAGTGAAACTTAATTTTTAAATGGCAGTGTTTATACAGTTTAAAAGGATTATTTAATAAAGGGTAATCAAGTAATATAAAGGACTGTAGCATAATTTGATGAAGTTCTTTGAAAATAAGCAATTGGAAATAGAAGATCTGTGCTAATTGTGTTGACTGGCATATTAAATTAGCCACATAGTCTCATTTCCAACTCTTGGAAAAGAGGGAATGTATACTTTCTTTAATGGTAGATTTATCCACCTTATATTATTTGATTAAACCTGATATTAGTATAATATATTCCCATGAGCGTACACCAGCTGGTGATTAAACATCTGCTATTACTAGGTCATATCATGGGAAACTGGCATGTATATAATGGCATATAATCACTGTAGGTGCCCTCGCACCCAACTGGGCATTTACTTTCTCAAGGTAAATAAATAACACAGTGGTTCTTCTGACAATAACAGGCAGAGGCAGTATAGAGTAGGGCTTGTAAGCAGTCTCTGGGTCAGAGGCTTGGTTTCCCACCACTTATTAACTGTGTGACCATGAACAAAAGCCACTGAACTTGCCTGAATCTCAGTTTTCTCATCTGTAAAATAAGAATCAAAAAGTGTCAATGTCAGGGCTTTTCCTAGTCTGTACCTAGGTGCATGAAAGTTTCTATTTTGTGGGAGTTTTATGTATATTAACAATTTGAGTCACCTAAAATTAACATGTCCATGTCACTCAGGCAGTTATTCTCACACAATTGCTTCACAATTATTTGCTGTAAAGCAAATACTACATGGCTTACAGGAGTAATCCACTTGCCAGGCTGCTCTGCTGGAATTAAGACACAGCTGGAGGGCCTCAGGATGTCCCCATGGGTCTGAGTGCTGGAGCAACATGGAGGATCTAAGCCCCAAGCAGAGGGTTACTGTAGAGGGTCAGGAATCCCCCACAGGAATGGGTGTAGAGCCAGGGATCCTGCTTCCCCAGGCTTATGGAGGCCCTTGGTTCATCTGTTGGGATCGCTGGGATGATTGGATACAGTATCTCATGTTATCTGGATAAAAACACATGATCCCTTGTGTGGCTCATCTTATGTCCCACAAGTTCACCATGACTATTGCATTTACCATTTTCAACAATGCTCACTGCAGCTCATGCCCAATCTGGTTTTCTTTCAGTGGATGGCTGCATTGACTGGTCAGTGGATCTCAAGACATATATGGCTTTGGCAGGTGAACCTGTTCGAGTGAAATGTGCCCTTTTCTACAGTTATATTCGCACCAACTACAGCATGGCCCAGAGCACTGGACTCAGGCTTATGTGGTACAAAAACAAAGGCGATTTGGAAGAGCCCATCATCTTTTCAGAGGTGAGGATGAGCAAAGAGGAAGATTCAATATGGTTTCATTCAGCAGAGGCGCAAGACAGTGGATTCTACACATGTGTTTTAAGGTGAGTGTTGCATGGAAATTTTGTTCATTTGCACAGCTGTCTTTTGATTGGGGCTGTGTGCCTCTCACTTACAATGTTTGTGAAAAGTTGCATTGTATGTGGAGCTTCAGTAAATTCAATTCTAATTATTTGTTGGAAGTACATAGCAAATTCTTATCAAGTTTTCATAAGATGGGACTCCCACTATTATGTGTGCTCATTTAATTTAGAAAGTTTTGTGATTCATTTATTCCCCAACTCCACCTCTACCCCAGGGTATTTTGAGCATTAGCAGTTGTTTTTGGGTTGAGCCAGTTGGCTCAAAATATTTTGATATCTGGCCATGAAAATGACCTAAAGTTTCACTTAGGCCAAGGTCTGTCCTTTCTTGTCGAAGGAAAAAAGCTTCCAATGCTGCTTGGATATCTTTTCACAAATGAGATAGTGTTGAAATTCTTTGTAGAATTTGCATTATGAATTTTGAATCCACCATATTTAAATATTCAACTTGGATCCCTGTGGATACAGTGTCATCCTGAGTGACTTGGTATTGTACTGGGAAGGTATCATAGGTACAATTCCTGTTTGTAAGAAATTTACAGACAAAAGAAAATCTGTTTATCCACAGGAATTCCACAGTATGTCCTCCCTTCCCCCTCCACCTTAGTGCTAGGATCTAGCGTCTTGCAGCTCAGATAAAGGACTGCATTAGATATTGAAGTAGGTAGCTAAGTGACCTTTAAATCACCTTTC
Organism: Scalopus aquaticus; assembly: GCA_004024925.1. Taxonomy (NCBI): domain Eukaryota; kingdom Metazoa; phylum Chordata; class Mammalia; order Eulipotyphla; family Talpidae; genus Scalopus; species Scalopus aquaticus. The sequence continues at coordinate 91,768 of PVIJ01005391.1, forward strand.
AGTTCTGCCATTTTGGGAGTCTCTGATCTGACTCACCACGGACCTACACTCCATTATTTGATTTTAACTTCTTGAAAATGCTGACCCTTCCTATTTTTGTCTCCTGTGGATGGAATTTTTCTGTTGCCAAAGTTGTATCACCTCTTCCTCAGAATCACTTGGAAGCCCCTGGTGAGGCCTCATTGTTCAAAAGACCAGGAGAACAAGGTGGTGTATAAATAGAGAATCTTCTTGATGCTCTAAGAATCACTTGTGTGCGTGTGAAGTGTTGGGGAAGCAAATGGTGAGTTTAGTCTTTGTGGTGGGAGAAAACTCCAGGATGTTGACAGAAATAGCAATCATTCGGTGATAACCAATATTTTCACCTACTTGGACAGCTCTTGGCAAAATTGACAAGTGGTGTAATACAGCTTCAGTAACTCAATATTCTTAAAGGCTGCCACTACTGTTTCTCTGCTCATCCCCTCTACCCACTCTCATTATGTCCTGCTCCTCTAAAATAGATCTTTTTCTCTCCCTATTCCATTTGCTTTTTCATTCATTTTGTTTTCACAAATTAAAAATTTTACTTGCAAAGCTTCAGCCCACTGTGTTATCAATTACTGAATCAATTATTGCTCGCTTCCTGCTTATGTCTGCAGTCCTGCCAAGCTCTCTTCTCCCCCTCTACCTTCATTCCCCTGCTCTAAGCAGTGTTAATCAGCTTACTGTGTATCCTTTGCATATCTTCTCCATCCTTTTTTAATTATATAAACATGGATGCATGGGGATTTTTTCTCCTTACTGTTTACAACAGGAAAGGCGACTTCTATATTTATCTGCATTTTATTTTCATAGTAAAAATACATAGTGGAACTTGTTCCAAGTCAATTGACAGATTGCTCACTCATCCTTTGAAAGTATATAATACTGTCTTTTGCTTAACTCACAATTTAGTCAGTTGTTTCTCATTGATGTGTGTGTACTTCGTCTAGTTTTTTTTTTAAAGATTTATTTATTTATGCAAACAAGCTGGGATACAGGCCAGAGGCGTGGGGCGGCGAGAGGGTTCACCAGAGACAGAGTGGAGAGCAGAACAGGCAGAGCAATGGAAATACACTGTTGAGGGGAACAGTGGGCGAGGCAGGAGAGGTCTGCTGCTCCATGTGGGAATCTCCCTGGCCGGGTGTCAAACTTGCTTAGCTGCTGCACACAACGCCGCAGCGCAGTGCTTAACTGCAGCACCACCAGGGAGGCGCTCGTCTAGTTTTTTGTCTCTGCAAAGATGCTATAGTTAAAAAAAAAACAAAAACAAAACCTTCCCCCTCCCTCTTGAGTAATAAAGTTGATTCCCCAGCCCTGATGGTCACTACAATTCTTCATGATACAGACAAATTGAATAAATCGTTGTCTTGTAAATATTTAACATTTTGGGGGGGGCCTCCCTGGTGACGCAGCGGTTAAGCACTGCGCTGTGGAGCTGTCAGCAGCAGCAACGCCAGTTCGAAGCCCAGTCGGGGAGATTCCCACATGGAGTGGCAGACCTCTCCTGCCACGCCCGCTGCTCCCCTCAGCAGTGTATTTCCATCTATATGCCTGTTCTGCTCCCCACTCTGTCTCTGGTGAACACTCTCGCCACCCCATGCCTCTGGCCTGTACCCCACCTTGTATGCATAAATAAATAAATCTTAAAAAAATTTAACATTTTTCCCTAAACTACTTTACATATATTTAGTTTAAAGTTACAACATCAGATAGATTTGTAAAAAAAATAAAAGCAAAAACAAAAAACGTACCCCCAGCATGCTTTTACATAAACTTTTAAATTGATGTTCGGTTTTGTATTTACAGAATTATTACAGAGAGAATACAGAGAGTTCCTTTATGCCCCATACTCATTTCTCCTTATGATTAACATCTTGTTTAACTATGGAATATTTATTACAATTAATGAACCAATTGTGGCACATGATTATTAACACTTTGTGTGCCAGTGCCCTTTAAATTTACCAGACCTTGGGGCCAGCCATTTTCTGTGCCACCGCATGAATGGTATAAGCATTCAATCAAACACACACAACTCCTGAACTACTGGATATTAAAACAACTGTAATATCTCATAAAACACCTTACACTTTCACCAAAACAATGTGTAAAGCTTCTATACTGAGTACGATCAAAGAAATAGCTCCTAATAGTTTCAAATAAATCCACCGTGGCGTGAAAAACTGGAGACTAGATGAACACGTATTAATACGTTAGCGGCCACCTGATACTGGTGACAGAAACACGTACTAATACATGAGCGGACCACAAAGTGTTAACTAAAGTCCATATTTTATTTATATTTCCTTTAATTTGCCTTAATGCCCTCCTTCTGTTCCAGGATCCCATTTGGGACACCACATTGGTTTTGTTGTGATGTCTCCTTAAACTCCTTTTTACTGTGGGCCTTTCTCAGACTTTCCTTGTTCCTGATGACCTTGATGTTCTGTATAGTACTGTAGAAGTCCCTTGATTGGGATTTACCTGATTTTTTTTTTGGCCATGGTTATACTGGGTTAATGTGTGTTTAGGGAGGAAGACCGTAGAGGGAAAATAACATTTTCATCCACTCATATCAAGGGTACGAAGTGCCGTTAGGTTTACTGCTGTGTATACAGACCTTGATCACCTGACTCAGGGCAGTGTGGTCTTTTTCCTCTGTAAAGTTATTCTTTCTCCCTTTACATGCTGTACTCTTTGGATGAAAGTGTTAGTCTTCGCAGGACATACTTGAGGAATGGACAGCTATGTGCCATCTGGTTAAGAGTATAGAATCTGCATGAAATGATTTGGAATTCTTCTGCTTGGCTCTTGGTCTCGTCTCTGTCATTGAAACTTTCATTCACATCAGTAGGGATGTGCAGATATTTAATAGTATATTGCGTCATACCCCAACAGTACTTTGTTTCCTGGATCATATTATTTCACCATTGTTTGTTGTAATCTGTTTTGGTTGTAACATGTGTCCCTTTGACATAATCTCATTATTTTGCTTTCTGAGCAATTTCTTGTATTTTGGCATTAGAATAAGCTCCAGGCTTATCTTGTATATTTCCTGCCCCAATCCTATAATCAACCATTTTTCCAAGGATACCTGATTCTTTTCCACAAAAGGAATCTAGGATTTGAGTATTAGATTTGTCTGGTGCTACTAGGGTGTCTGTTTCTAGGTCCTTTCACCTGATAGCCCTTAGACTTTTAAACAAAGCCTTGCACTATTTTGTGAACACATGGGATTGCCTAATGCCTGTGAAGACCTTTCCTATAGGTGGTCCTCTCTCTTAACTACATATCAAATTGATCTTGTTTGTATCTACTATAGATGTCATCTAATCAGTGATTTTCAACTCACTTCTAGATCAGTGGAAGGGAAAGGGATGACCTTTTTTATTCAAACAGCATGTCTTAGGGAGTGATTGGTGTATGTGGAACTTTTGATTATTATTTCTCGTGTATGACTCGGTAAGAAAAAAAAAAAACTTGGGAAACCCCTGTTCTAAAGGAAGCAGCAGTCTTTTGTCAAGTCACAGATAAAGAAATCTCTTCTAGAATGACAGAAGTTAAATAACTAGCATTTGGCTGTGAATAATAAACATGTTTTTCAGATCTAGAAGTAGCCACTGATTCCAAATATGTGCTGAGTGAGAAAATCAGTCCGAATAAGTGATTTTTTTTTTCATTGGGTCTTTATCTTTTATTATTTTATGCAATTGACGAGAGTGATATGTATTATGATAAATGCTTTGGATTGGGCAATGTGTGTGTTTACCTGAAGCCCCCAACTTGTTATAACTTTAAAGTAATTATGAATTATTTTCCCTTGTTTTATTGACCTTATTAAAATTACTCTGTTTCAGTGTGTTTAAAAATGCAGATGTGAAATATTTAGTAATATTCTCCACCCACTTGAATCATAGCAAGAAAAGCTTACTGTTTGTGACCTTTCAGTATCCAATTACCCATTTTTGTATTTTTCTTTGGCCAGTCTCAAGAGTGATTTGATGAATTTCTCAGCATGTTAGTGGGTTAATAATAGAGGAATGCTGAAGTGAGTCATATTTTGAGAGGCAGTGCCAAATCAAGTATTACTGTCTCACCTCCTTCCCACCTGAATCTTTTCAATGGAGGCACTTAGTAGGATAAAAATGACAAAAGTAATCTTACTTGACAAAAATCCCACATGTCACTTTCTAAACAACTTGTAGCAAGGGGTGACTTAAGCTGTGCATGAAGAGAGATGTATTCATATAATTCTGAATTTAATTCACAGTTATTGAATAAAATGATTAAAGATAACTGAACATCTGTAGAAACCTGTGTGTTTGGGGCTAACAACGGGCAAATATAGAGAACCAAGTGAAGCTTAAAAATGATTATGATCGTTTTCCTTTTTTTTGTTTTTTATGCATACAAGCTGGGATGTAGGCCAGAGGTGTGGGGCGGGGGGTGAGAGGATTCAGCAGAGATAGAGTGGGGAGTAGAACAGGCAGATTGACTGAAATACACGGCTGAGGGAAGCAGCAGACAAAGCAGGAGAGGTCTGTTGTGCCATGTGGATTAGCTCCCTGGTCAGGGATCGAACTCATGCTGCAGTGGCTCTGAATAGCTTCATAGTGTTACGACTTAACCCCTTGCACCACCAGGAAGGCCCTATGATCATTTTTCTGTCTAATGAAATAAACACACAAGGAAACACCTTCTCAAATGAAAACATAATCCAACTAATTTTGTTTTTTAGTAATCCTTGAAATATGTGAGTTTCTCAAAATCTATACGTAACACAGGAACACTTCTAAAGGGTTTGTTAACTGAATTTATCCAGCTCTGAGGAATAGCATTTGCCTTGCTTTGTATCACATTTGAATGTTCATTGTGCCAGCAAAATAATGCCACTAAAAACAGTGTTTTTTTTTTTTTGGATGGGGGTAGTGGCCGTAGATTTGAAATAAGAAATGTAGCATATTGCTTTTATTGAATCTGTACAATGAGTACATGATGATCAATGAGTACATGATAATTTATTATATTAGGGGTTTATTTTTAAGTGTATTTGAAATGTTCTGTGATGAAACAGAAATATGTGTATAGTAGTTTTGCCAGATTTTGTTGGCCCTTAAATGTTACTGACCTGTAGTTGCCTATGTAGTATATATTGAATAAGTTTTATATTTCAGTGAACAGACATTCATTAAGCATTTCCATGGGATTTAATCTTTGCCATAATCTAAGGAAATCTGTGCCTTTAGAAAGGAAAGTAATTGTTCTAGTCTACCTAAGACTTGAAGAAATATATTTTATCACCTTCCACCCTCCTACCCTACTCCCCACCATGGTTACCAAGAGATTTTCAAGGACAGTGAACAAGTCTCATAATTCACTGCAGCTTAACTATTGATCCTTGAAAAGTTAAGTGTCAACAAATCAGTTGCCAGGGTAGCAATTTCCAGGAGGGCAGATCATTTCTGATAGGAAAAATGAGGCCCTGGATCATCTGGTATTAATTTTCCTTAGAATAAGTTCAAGATTGTATACAAGGGTCTCAAGACAATGGCATTACCTTTTGTCAACTGAATAGGCTGTAGCGTGATGCAATTAGTTGTTTGTTCCTCCTATTTTCAGTTCTAAGCAAGGGTCCCTGATATACTTACATTTTTGTGGGAATTATGCATAAATAAACACACTTGGGACCTGTAAACACTACTTTTTCAATCTCTTAAATTTGCTAATTTACTTGTTTATAAAATTATATGTAACTTAAGTCAAAAATTAGTATCAACTGTAATCTATTTTAATTTAATCAATAGTGGATTAAACTTAGAAATATAGCCATACTATTGTATATTTACAGTGTACTGCTCAGAAATATAACATTTTATTGTACAAAACCTATATAATGTCGACTCCATTCAGTTTATTGGAGGCAATCAAATGTTTATAATTTAGTTAGTGTGCAGGATTACATTCTTTATAAGAATTGATGGAATTAAGGGAGTATATTTGATCATCATCAAACAAGAGATGATTTTTTTAAAAGATTTATGCATACGAGCTGGGGTATAGGCCAGAGGTGTGGTTTGGCGAGAGAGACAGAGTGGGGAGCAGAACAGGTAGATCAATGGAGATACACTGCTGAGGGGAGCAGTGGGCGAGGCAGGAGAGGTCTGCTGCGCCATGTGGGAATCTCCCCAGCCAGGCTGCAAACTCGCGTTGACGCTGCTTAACTACTGCGCCACCAGGGAGGCCCACAAGAGATGATTTTAAATAATTATTGATGATTTAATTAACACAAGTATTCATGTTTTTTATCCCTGTTTTATTTGCAACTCCTGTAGTTGCAAATTCAGAATATTTTCAGGGTCCAAGAAGGTAATAACATGATTGTGGCATGCCATCTTAAATATTTCAGAATGTTATATTTCCCTCTGTCATCCCATTTTCATGTATTGTAACCTTGCCACCACGTCTGGTTCACTCTTTCTGTACTCCGGTTCCAATAATATTTTCAGTCCACGGCAGACCACCCTGAATGCACCCGATCTCATCTGATCTTAGAAGCCGGTAATCTGTTGACTGAGAGGTGAAGCTCATTGGTCCCACAATTTTTTTAAATGTCTCTTGCTGCCTTCCCGCCTAGTATATTTTAAATTTTATAATCGGTCATTTCAAGCACTCCTGTATATGTCCTCTTGATTCCCTTGGCTCTTTCTCTCCTTTCCTTCATGTTACTCAGTTGTGAAAACGATAACACTATTTAGACCAAACTGTCTATGCTTGCTTCTGTATCCTTGCAGCTGATCTTGGCTGAAGGGAAATTATAATAATGTTGACTGGTCTCACTTTAAATTCATCATCATGTACCTCAAATGCACCCTTTATGCTGTCAAATAGTTTGACTGTATAGTGTTCATCCATTCTGTTCCTCATCCTCTTAGTATTACCGTTTCACCTTGTCTTCTCTCTTTAAAACTCCAATATCTCCTCTCCTAGTTTCACATTTCATTGAAAAATTGAAGCAATTAGAAGAGAATTTGCACTTCATCCACTCACCTACTGCCCTTGTACCTATATAGTCTGCTTTTAAGTGCCTTACCATTGATGGACGGGCCTTGCTCCTATGTAAGGCCAATAAATCAGTGGACTCGAGCCCATCCCTGTTTGATTACTCAGGGATATCACTTGAGCGATTCTTCCATCTCCTATATCATGAAATATTCTGTTAATACTGGATCATTTATGTCAGTATGTTCACAGTTCAGTATTAATGTGATCTAAAAATGTCCTCTCCATTTCCTTTGCTAGCCCCTGCCATTTCCTTACTTCCATCTGCAACAAAAATACTTCATAGAAAGAGTTGTCTTCTCTCAAATTATTGCACTCCTCTCCACTAATTCTTTAATAAATCCAGTCCAATCAGAATTTACCTCCACCACTCCACCAAAATTGCTTTTATGAGAGTCCCCAGTGATTTCAGTAACACTCAATGCAGTATTCAGATCAGCCGGTGTTCATTCCTTCTAACTCTTGATCAGTGCATTGGGCACCCATAGAGTACTCTTTTTGTTTTCTTTTTTGATACATGTTCTTTTTCTGACTCCCAGAGAATCACATTTTCCTAATTATCAGCCTACTCCACTAGTTACCCCTTCACTTTCCTTTGTAGGTATCTCATATTCTCCCTGACCTCTTAGTGTTAGAGGATCCTAAAATGTCTTAGTTTTCAGTTTTTGCTCTCTGGTCACACTCACTCCCTGTGTGATCTTTTTCAGTTTTACAGTTATTAACAACATCTGTATACTGATAACTCCAAAATATATACCTTCTAGCTCAGACCTCTCCCCTGGATTTCAGAGTCTTTTATCCAGTGGGTTTTTAGCAACTCCATTTTGTGTCAAACCCAGGATGTTCAAAACTGAACAGCTGGTCTTCTCCTGTCCATGGGTTCCTAGAAAACAAACCTTGAGAGAAAACCTAATGTGTATTAGGAATTGTCATCCTAGGGAAACAGCAGTGAAGGGAAACGAAAATGAGCCAAGGAAGGAGGAACAGTATTCAAGATATTTGATAGAAAAGGAGAGGTGGAAGTGAATGTATCTCTTTGCTTCCATCTCCCATCATTCATGCGGGTATCCCACAGGTGTTAACTCCTGCGAATTTGAGGAGTTGCGCCTAGCAAGCTAAGACCTGCAAGACAGGAAGGATCCAGCCTTGTGAAGATCCACAGGAAGAATGTTCCAGTTAAAGTGAATAGCAAGTGCAATGGTCATGAAACAGGAACCAGCTGCTTATGATCAAGGCAGCTAGAGAAGGCTAGACTGCCCAGAATGCATTGAGCTGCGGTAAGTGGTACTAGATGAAGCCGGAGAGGCAGGCAGAGGCCAGATCCTGTCGCATATTATTGACCAGGAATAAGAAGTTTATTTTTATTTGCAATCAGGCAAAAGGATAGTGTTGTGTTGTGTGTTTGTTAATTTTAAACTGGGAGTAATATGATCAGATTTAACTTTAAAAAATGGAATGTAGGGCCTCTGTGGTGGCACAACAGGTTGAGTCTCAGCACTATAAAGCTATCCACAGCCACTGTAGCACCAGTTGGATCCCTGGCCAGGGAACTTTCCACATGGCGCAGCAGACCTCTCCTGCCTTGCCCGCTGCTCCCCTCCGCATTGTATTTCAGTCAATCTGCCTGTTCTGCTCCCCATTCTGTCTCTGGTGAATTCTCTCACTCCCCACATCTCTGGCTTACACCCCAGTTCTTTTATGCATAAATAAATAAATCTTCAAAAAAACAACGGAATGCAAGGTGACAAGTACAGAGAACCAGTTGGAAAGCCATTGTATTAGTTGAGGAAATATGTGATGGGTGGAGGGGGTAGCTATGGTGATGGGAGGGATGATTTGATAGGACATACTGATATATTGGATGTCAGAAATGAGAGAAATAGTTGAATAAAGGATGACTCTTGTGTTTTCAGTTCAAGCAACTGAGTGAATCTTAAACTGAGAGAGGCAAGTCTTGATGAGGGGAAGAATAATAATATCTACCTCAGGGATACTGACAAGCACATAGCTCCAATGTATACATAGACAAAGTACTCAACACTTATGTCACGCTAATATGGCAAACACGTTTATCTCTTGTTATTTTACTACCACTTTAATACTAGCTATGATTTTTTTAAAGTTTATGTTATATGGCAAATACTGTGAATCCTCAGAAATCCTGTGAGGTAGGTCATACTTCTTGAAGGTGATAAAACTGATACTCATAAAAGTTAAAGAACATGCCCTTGACACATGACTAGCAAATGGTGGAGCTGAGAAGTGAAGCCAAGTCTGTCTAGCTCATGCAGGTAGTCGGTATTCTCCAGTGCCTTTTTTATTCATTCCCTATTTTTGCTGTTCTTTCTAGGTATCTGGATATTACAAATAAGATATGGCTAATTCCTGCTTGTATAAGTTCTGTGATTTTGTTTTCAGTTTCCACTGTGAACAATGGAAGTCTTGTGATGAAGATGAAATTCTGTTAATTAAAGATGTACAACACATAGCAGTGAAATAGGGATTCTAACTTTATGTTCAGGTCAAGCTAAAGAACAAATTTTCAAAGATAAAACCAAATTCCTTGTCTTACAAAGTTTAAAAGCCTTTGTGATCTACTTCTTGGTTTCCAGCCTTTATACAGAAGTATTTAATAGTTATATTCAACTAAAGAAAGGAGATGGAGGAGCCCTGTCAGAGGTAGATCCTTAACTGGCTCTTTCCTTTTTTTTTTAAGATTTATTTATTTATGCATACACGCTGGGGTGTAGGCCAGAGGTGTGGGAGTGGTGAGGAGATTCACCGGAGACAGAGTGGGGAGCAGAACAGGCAGATGGATGGAAATACACTGCTGAGGAGAGCATTGGGTGAGGCAGGAGAGGTCTGCTGTGCCATGTGGAAATCTCCCCCGCCAGGCATCGAACTCGCACTGCAGCTGCAGACAGCTCCACAGCTCTGTGCTTAACCTGTTGCACCACCAGGGAGACCTGGCTCTTTCCTTTCATCCCAAACCTCCAAGACACAAGACTCATAATGAGTTTGAGAAGCATGTGCATCAGTATATGATAAAATTGATTATGACCATAATCAGGTGTCAGTTGTCATATTCTTTTTTTTTTGTATAGAACTGACTGCATGAAACCACTCTCTTCTATTGACCCTAAATTTGCAATATTTTGTAGTGTTAGAAAATAATGAGTGTGCATTCCTTCCTAACTTCAGTTTTGTTTTTTTTTGAAGATTTATTTATGCATACAAGAACTGAGGAGCAGGCCAGAGGTGTGGGTAGTGAGAGGATTCACCAGAGACAGAGTAGGGAGCAGAAAAGGCAGATCCACTGAAATATACTGCTGAGGGGAGCAGCGGGCGTAACAGGGAGAGGTCTGCTGTGCCATGTGGGAATCTCTCTGGCCAGGGATCGAACTCCTGCTGCAGTGGTTGTGGATAGCTTCATAGTGCTGAGACTCAACCCTTTGTGCCACCAAGGAGGCCCCCATTTTGTTTTTATTAAAAGGGATATTTTATCAGCAGTATCATTTTAGGTATAAGGTGTTTATTATTCAGTAGAGAAGTATTTGTTGAGCATCTTCTCTATGAAAGGTGCCACAAAGGTAAAAGGTGAATTGACAAGACTCCTGGCTCCTAGCAGATTCAAAGATGTATTAGGACAAGTGTACAAATTACTATTAAATATAATTCAAGTAAAAGATAGGATCCTATGTAATCAGCACAGAATTGTATCCTAGGAGAAAGTTCAGCAACCAAATAATTTCATTATTTTGAATTCTTAAGTATTTACTGTACTCCTTTAAGAAACATCAAGTGGGAGCCCATTTGTAACCTCCAGGAACATTTAAAATTGTCTTTTAACATTATTTTCATGCTCAATATCTCTTACATACCTAAGCTGCCCAGAAACCTCATTATTCCTCATTCTTATTCCCAACTAAAAACCTATTGTGGCATGCATGCCCAAGTGTTTCCTCTCCCTCCCTTTTTCATTGTCTGTCACTTGGATTGATTTTGTTTGTTTTGTTTTTTGCTCTTTAGAAAGTCTTGTTCTTCTTTTCAATGCAATTAAACTAAAAATTTTCCTTATGATTCTTCAACTCTTTCTGTGCATTATACTTGTTCTGCACAGTAAAAACCCAGAGACTGATGTGGCATGCATACCAAACACATAGAAATTGCTGGATTTGGAGTAACCCATTCAGCCAAAATGAAGAATGTCATTTGAGGTCAGAGAGAAGGGGAAAGCTACACACACTAACTTCAGGTCTTGTATTCTACCTATATGAAACTGAAATATGCCATTAGAAATGTTGTGATAAAATAGTAGTAGTGGAGAGTAGGGGAAGAAAGCTTTTGACATACAGAATTGGGGGTGTTGAGGATCTCAACAGGTGGCACTTGTTCAGGTACTTCCAGGCAGAGAAAAAGTGTTCAACGGAAAGGAGACAGTAAAAGCATGAGCTATGCACAGGGTAAATAGATCGCTTTGGCTGGAACCTGAGTTTATCAAGGTTCTTTCCTTGAAGGTGAACCTAACAATAACTTTTGTTTTCTAGTGTTTCAGGTATGTTCGGGGCATGATAATTTAAGACACTGGCCAATTCTTAGAAAATGAGCTACAACCAATGGGCACCTTAATTTGTGATCAGATAATCATGTTTTTCACAGGTGAGGTTTCCATAGATAAAATGTATGCTTAATGGAGATATACTCCCTCCTATACCTCTACCCTTACTAGTGAAATATGAGCTACTACTGACCTCAGCTTATTAATCAGAACACTCCAACTCACTTTCTCAGGGATGGGGATAAGTTCACATGCAGCAGTCCTCACACTCTCACTGTTGCTAATAGTGACCCACCTTGGCAAGGTAGCTGATTAAGTTTGGGTAGGTGCAGTCTGCATCTATGGCTTTGAAACTGAGAAAAGCTAAGTAGGAGAATGATGTGTAGTTCTCCTCCAGGGCCTTGATCTCATTAAAACAAGATTCAGGTTAACACTAATTTGCACATGCTCATTTCCAGAGCAGATCTTATTCTTCAACACTAGGGCAATATACACTTTCCTAGGGGGAGTGATGCCATATGCATTTTCTGTTTTTCTACTCCAGTACCCCGCCAACACCTTCCTTAGCTTAGCACAGTTTCCTATTTATTCTCCCCTCCCCTCCCTTCTCCTCTCCTCTCCTCTCCTCTCTTCTCTCATTCACACACACACACACACACACACACACACACACACACACACACACACAAACTGGTTCAGCAGTGTTTTCTATTTACTTATCTCCTTTTCTCTCAGAAAAGATCTGTCTCTGTCTCTGTCCCCCTCTCTCTCTCTCTCTCTCTCTGTCCCTCTCTCTCTCTCTCTCTCTCTCTCTCTC
>PVIJ01005392.1:0-51040 GCA_004024925.1 Scalopus aquaticus
CTGCGTGGTGCAGGTCACGGGCAGACAGGCAGGCCGCTGCCCTGCAGAGGGACAGAGCTGGCAAAGGAAAGCACCTGCATAGGCACAGGTGGGCAGAGAAATGGCTGCCCCGAGTTCTTGCCCGGATGGCACTGATATAGCCCTCTTTCAGTGGGGAGGGGCTCATCCTCGAGGATGGCTGTGTGTTTGCTGGCTCACTGGAATTAGGAAAGGGACTGGAGATTCTACAATGGGCTCAATCTCCATATCTTTGCCCCTAGACTGCCGTCCAGCTCCTACCTGTGCTTTGTAACTCAGGAGCTGGCACCTAGGGATTGTGCTCATGGTTATGTGGATTTCTTCTCCCCCCACTTCCTTGTGTGGGTCTAGTTCTAATTTTACTTTGCGTTCTATCTCCTCCATCAGTTTCAGCCGGAGTCTGCAGAGCGAGGAGCTGGACCCTGGAACTCAGTGAGTGTTTACACCAGGGCTCGACCGACAGCTGGGCCTGATCGTTCTGTGTCATGGGGTCCATCTTGTGCATGCTCAGGTGTTAGCAGCCTCCCTGGCCTCCAGCCCCTAGATGCCAGGAGTATCCTCCAGCTCCAACAGCCGAAACTGACCCCCGATATCACCAATTGTCCCTGGGAGACGGAAACCGCTCATGTTGGAGAACCACAGAGCTTCGTTATCTATCTGAATCTGAGCTACTTAATTCTATGCCTCAACTTTCTGGTAAAATGAAGCAAGAAGTAGAACCAATCTCAAGAATTTTAATGATGATTACATGAGTTAATATTCTTAAAGCATATGGAACAGTGTCTGGACCCAGTAAGTGTCCAATATAAGACATGGAGATTAAATGTTCTCGGTATTCACGATGAGAAACTCACCACCAGGGAGGTGAGTCCGCCTTGCCTGGACTGACCAGCCAGTTGGGAAGGAGAAGTCTGGTTAGGGACAGAAACCCCACTCCTGCGTGCATGTTCTGTTTTACCTACATTTGCTTATATTGTTGAGAGTACTGGGAGATTTTACAAGGTGATGCTCTGAAAAAGTGCCACTGAAGGCTGAATAGCAGCTGTCTGCAAAAGAGGGTGACTTAGGCCTGGGCCTGCAGGGACTAGGAGGGTCTGTGCGGAGACCTCTGCCTTCTCTGGCTCACGTTTCTAGCATCCACCTGCTTCTGCTTTCACCTAACTATACCATCTTTGCTGGGTGCTTTTTAGAAAACAAGGCAATATTTAGGGGAAAAGATACCACACATTTTAGATTTACAGTTAAGGATCAGATTCTCTGCTGATAGGCTGTGTGCTCTTGGGCAAGTCACCCACATAACTGAATTCCCTCACAGATAAAATGGGAAGAAGAGCTCCCTTCCAGGGATGCTGCAATAGTTAAAAGTGACAACTCATGCAAAGGGTGCACACGCTGCTTTTTTAGTAAGCACAGTAGGTGCTTAACACTTGATGGAGACTATGGTGATTTTTAAGGTTTCTTTGCACTGATTTATACACATGCAGCAAGCCACTTCTTAATACCCGCCTGTAGGAAGGACAGAAAGAGAAAGGGAGAAACAGTTTCTTTTGGTCTGCTCGCACTTCTTCTTAATGTGTAATCAGACATACACACACACACACACACACACACACACACACACACACACACACACAGCCAAGAGCAACTGCTTTTGCTAAATGCTAGTATCTCCCAGCATCTAGGGTCAGAAGCAGACCAAACAAGCAAGAGAGCAAGTGCTGGGGGGAAGAGAAGAAACAGGGCAGAAGACGCGTGACTGGGGTTCCTCGGCCACTGGGACTTCTAGCAAGTCACCCCACCAGCATGTAGCCTCTGCCTTCTAGCTCTCCTTCACCTGTGTCTGTGTCCAGGACTCCAGACTCGTGATAAATACTAGACTTTGGGAGGGGGAGGGTAGGAAGAAGGAGATGAAATAGATGTGTGCCGTGGGAGCCGGGGACCTAGTGAGGCCGTTGAAGTGTCAGAGGGAATATAAATGACTCGTGGGATGGCCCATGCCAGGAGAAAAGGGAACAGTTGACAAAACGGGAGACAGAGTCAAAACAAGGACGGGCTTTTCAAAATGCCAGGAGCATCCACTGATTTCTTTCACTCTTTTTCTCTCATCCTAACCCTCTGGCTGGGGACCAAAGAGCCAGTGGTAAGAGCATTTTAACCAGAGAAAAAGTCTTTGTAAAAAAGGTCTTCTCATGGACAGACTTTTAAAAGTGATGCTACATCACTTTGACAAAGGCTAAATTCCTTATCCCCAAGTACCCAGACTGGACTTTAGTGCAATCAGAGATTGTAGCAGATGCAAAGCACAGCACTTGATAGCAGAGGGTGGGGCAAGTGTTTTTGAGGACTTGTAAGAAGTAGAGCTTCTTAGATGGGATGTTCGTGACAATGAACTCTTTCTCCCCTCTCTCCAAACTTACCTGAGTGTATTCCCAAGTTCATCACCTGGAGCCTCTATTTCCCTTGCTAATATGCTCATCTCTTTGGTAGGCACATTGGCCTAAGCTAAAGTAATAAAACTAAATCCTGTGACTCTTCCCAAACTTTCCAGAGTTGTACTTGTTCTTTTGGGGTTGGCAAACCAGTATGGCTTGGTAAACCAGTCAGGCCACACTTGGAGATGGTGGCCTTGGCCATCACATTCAGGACCAACACAAATGAAAACAGAGCCAAGAGATCCAGGGACCAGCTGCCTCATGAGAGCATTTAGATACCTGGATCCAGCTGTGCCTGAAGCTGAAGAAGCATAGATGGCCAGCAATTTTTTTTTTAATTTATGCCAATGTAAAATAAGTACATATTCAGTGACTTGGAGAGAATTTCAGGGAATTAGTACCTGCTTCATTTGTCAATAATAGCAAGTAATCCTCTCCTTGGGAACTGTCTCCAGGCTCTCTGCATCTAATTAAGAGTCATTTCATATCAGAGGATGAGATGGGAGGAAGTGAGCTCTAAGGAGTTGGTGAGAAATTAAAAAAAAAATCTACCAACACTTTGTTTTCTAGGTAAAAGTGAAGGGAAACAATCTAATCTGGGGAAAAAAAGGATTATAGTCATTTGTGAAATTAGATAAACAACAACAACAAAAAACAATTAAAATACCTTCTCAATCAAACATCCATTTGCACATAGATCAGTGTGTGAGTAGGGCTGGGATTTTCACCCGGCTCTGCCTGACTCTGAATACAAACTCTGCTTCCTGCCCTCTGCGGCAAATGCTCGCCCACACTCGCAGGTACTCACGAGAGGGGGTTCGGAGGGGGAGAATGAAAGTATCCCCCCCCCCCCCCCTCGCGCAGGCATCCTCACCGCCAGCACTCTGATCTGGTTTGGAAATAGGGTCTTTGCACATGACCAGGTTAGGACGAGGTCAAGCAGGGCAGGCCCTTCCACTGTGGCTGACTCCCTGTGAAAAGGCAGAGTTTGGACCCAGAGACAGACGTGCATGGAAGAAAATCCTGTGGGTGCCCAGGGAGAACCCTCTAGAAGCCCAGGCGCCCGGGGCTACCAGGACTGAGGACAGAGCCGCGGACTCATCCTCCCTCGGGTTCTCGGAAGGCACAAGCATGACAGACACCAGCCGAGACGCCCGGGGGGCCCCCAGTTTGGGCCCCTGGCTACGGCTGCCCCAGGAAAGGGCCGCAGGAGAGCTGGGAGCTTCTCGTCATGCTTCACCACGTGGAGTCAGCCTCTGTCTGCCCCTGGGAGCCGCGGCCGCGGCGTGGCACTGACCTTCGTCGTAGTACTGGACGGTGTGGGTGGACAGCATCACCGGCACCCCGTTTTGCTCCCCTTCGCTCCCAGAGGCCACCTGGAACAGACCAAGTGGCCGCGTTAGTCAAGCGTCCTGGGGAAATGAGAACTCAGGGAAGGGCCTCAAGCCCGCGGGGCGCCTCTTGCAATCAGACTCCACCAAAGCCCGCCTCGAGACCCCCAGTTCTCAGAGGGGGGAGCCTGCCCGGCCGGCTCTGGGCCGCTGTGATCTGGGGGCCCTGGGCGGCTGCCTCACCTGTGAACCCAGAGCATAAGCTGGGTGCCCCCAAAAGACGGGAGCCCCGGGCACACTGGGCTCTCATCCAAGGGGGCGGCGAGAACGTAAGAGGCTGATTCCAGAAGCCGTGGGGTGACCCTGCCCGCCCCGTCCCCCCACGAGCCCAGACTTCGCCCGGGAATTTCCTGAACAAGAAGGCGCCGTCCTCCTTCCCGCGCGCTCCTCCGGTCAGCCGCGTCGGTCAGCGCCTGACTCAGGCCACCGACGTCCTGGCTGCTTTGTTCTCTTCGGTGATTTATTGCAGGTATTAAAAAATCCAATACGTGTATGTGCATATATACAGACATGTACCAAACACACACTCACATAGAAAGGAAAAGGTTGCAGGAGAGGATGAGGGTTGCCTAATGTCATTTTGTAAAAAATAATCCAAATTCTACCACTAAGAGTTGACGTTTATTGAATAGCCATTATTTGCTAAGTACTGTGCTCATTGTACTAGTCGCATAATATGTGTTAATATGTTCATAAGTGCAGAGAGGAAAACTAAAAGACTACCAACTTCCTGGGGCCTGGGGGCTGGGTATAGAAAACTTCCTTTCTTTATAGTTTTTTTTTTTAATGGTTTTGATTGTTTACAATAATCCCGTGTTCTGAAATGTTAACCCCAGCATGAAATCATAAACTCTAAGCATCAAACCTTTTGGCCCTGAGGTTACGGCTGGCATCCCTGGGATGAGACTGGTGTGCAAATTTGATTTGGTTCACACTGTTTTTAAAAAGTGTTTTTGGAAGCATTGGCCAATATTGAAAATCAGGAAATTTCGCAAACAACTTTTAACTCCTAATGACAATAAGTCTTAGGCATGCCCCTCTCCCGGGTCTCATTGTCTGGTCACTGCCAGAGGTGTTCAGACTTGGAACCACTTGGGGTGCCTGGGCAGCCTCTGAGGCCTGGGCCCACACCCACGGGTAGGGTTTCAGTTGGTCTGGGGGTGTGTGGGGGGATCGAGGCATCGTCAGGAGATTCAAAAGCCCCGGTGAGGCCCACCTCATAGGGTCTTCTGTTCCCAGCCCATTTCTTCAAATCAGGCCTTTGATTCCTAGCAGGAACGTCTGTATGACACAATCAGTCATAGCTTTAGCAATATTAGGAATTCTCTTTCTCCTACAGGGATTTCCATTTTAACTGGGCTGCAAGTTTTGTTCTGTTTTTTCCATTCTGCAGTTTAATTTGCTTTTTTCTCAACTGACATAAAACATACAACACTTTATGAAGAAATTCAATCTTTTGTGTGTACATTAGGTATCAAGTATTTAGGGCCTTAAAGAATGGAAAGGGACGGCCGGCACGCTACCTTGGGGGTGTCCGTTTCTGATTCATTCTCTTGGTCTTCTACCATCTGGAGGACACTCATTTGGTTCCCCATTATTCCTGCAGGAGAGGGAAGAAAGAAATGAAAACCCAGAGCAAACACCAGTCTTACTCCTGACCTTGAAACAGAAGAGGAGAGGCCCAGTAAGTTACCGTGGTGTGTGATTGTAGGGGAACAAACATCTGCCACCCCAAAACATGTCTTTTGGGCAAAAGGTGAATTTCATGGGATGGGCTCTGAAGGCTGGGAGGAGGTTGCTTTTGAACAAAGGGCTTCACATAGAATTTTCTGGAAGGGTGTGCATTTGAGTAGGAAGACCCATTGCCTGGCTTTTCAATGGGGAAGGCAGAACCTAATCTACACCCCTTTGTCTGCTGTGCCTTCCCCGTTACCTACCTCACCGACTTGCCTGTCACCCCCAAAGTCCCTGGACTTGCTGAGCGATGAGATGGTGTATGGAGCCATGTGGGCCTGTCACTCAAACCTGCTGGGTCCCCGTGTCCACAAGAGGTCGACAGGCTACTACTGAACTTCCTCTTGCTATTATCTTACCCCTCGGAAGCCTGTTTGAGTATTGGACAGCCTAGAAGAACCCAAAGTGGTACAGGTGACTTTCTTTGTGCCCCCAACATTATCATAAACGCAAGTTAGGTCAATTGCTCATTTTAATTTTGGGGAATGAGAGGAGCTGTCAGATTTGTATATTCAACAGAATTAAAGTTAAATGCTGCCCCAGCTTTTCAACTGCATTTCACTGCCTGGGGTTGGGGTGGGCGGAGCATTTATCCCCATGAAAAGCGTATTCAGTGCAGGTAACTTTTCCTTCCTGTAGTGAGTCCCAACTATGATATCAAGGAGATTTTAGAATAAGGATAATTAAAAGAATATTTGTCATTTTTAGTCTTCTTTGATTCTCAAAGTAGGAGCCTGTTTAAGCCTCGAGAGCACTGGCATTTTTTTTCCATGCCACTTAGCAGTACTGGTTATATATTTACTTGGTTATAGTTTCATTCATTTATAGATTCAACAAATACATAGAGAACACCAACTGCACAACACTCTGGGCCAGGCCCCTGGAATTCACAGAGCTGAGCTGGTAGACAGATAACTCCACAAACCAGGCCATTTGCAAGAGCTCAAGGTCTCCCGGAGCTGTGGTTATGCATAGGGTCTGGAGCAAGACAACCTAGCCTTGAATCTTCTCTCTCGCCTTCACCACTGTGTGTCCTTGGATGAGTTAACTGACCGCTCTGTGCCTCCCAGGCCCGCTACAAGGACTCAATGAGTTAATAGTAGCAATGTGGTTAGAACAGTGTCTGATTTTTATTTTTATGTTTTTATAATTAAATTTATTTTCTTATATCCTGGTTCTTTTTTGTACAGTGTTTGATTTCTCCCCTCAGGTAAGGAGAGAAATCCCTGTAGTTCTCACACCACCACAGTGTCTGATTTTTAATAAGAAGCAAAAGTGGGCCTCTCTGGTGGCGCAGCGGTTAGGCTCTGCGCTGTGGAGCTGTCAGCAGCGGCGACACGAGTTCAACGCCTGGCCGGGGAGAGTCCCACATGGCAGCAGACCTCTCCTGCCTCACCCGCTGCTCCCCTCAGTAGTGTTTCCCTGTTCTGCTCCCCACTCTGTCTCTGGTGAACCCTCTTGCCACCCCACACCTCTGGTCTGTACCCCAGCTTGCTTGCATAAATAAATAAATCTTTTTTTAAAAAAAGAAGCAAAAATACCTAAGGCCACTGCTGCTTATACAAGCGGCTTGTAACATGTCACAGGGCCAGGAAGATGGGGGCGGTGAGTGGACATGCCAGGTAGGTAAGATGGTTCTGGAATGAGGCAGCCAGTGACCCAGACTTGGAGGCCAAATAGGATGTTTAACTTCGGTCTCCCTTCGCCAGTAAAGTTGAGGACCACCAGGCCAGGCACTGTGTTTAGACCCCACGTCTTACCCCGCCCTCAGCACAGCTCTTGCCTCTTTCGGGTGTCGAGTTATTATCTGCTGAATGGGTAAATCATCACTCTAACTCCCCTCACCTGGCAGGCACCTGCCCACGTGGCCACAGAACCGCTCCAGGGCCTTGTAATCCTCACAGTGGTGACTGTCAGCAAGCAGTTAGCAGTTCTCAGTTCCAGCCTCTCTGTTCCAAGGGTCTCTCCAGAATCATCTCCTTTAGAGACCTCGGCAAGCCCCTCGGCAGCTCACCAACCAGGTTTCTCATCTGCTAACTCTAGATGTAAGGTAGCTGGGTCACAGGTCAAATTAACTTCCAAAAGTCACCCCATAAATGGCAGAGGCAAGACCCCAGCACAGTCGCCCTGTGCTCCCAATGACGGGAAGGCGGCACTACGCCCCCTGCCTGCAAAGGAGGGAGTTGCGTCTCCAGGACTTGGCCATGGACCCACAACCAGAGATGGCACAGGGAGGGTCTGACCCAGATTACGCCTGGTTCCAGAACTAGGGCTCCTTCAGTCATTCCAAAGATCTGTGCCTTGCTGTCTGGAGGTTTCTTTTACGCGCGCACACACACGATTCCGACGTAGCAGAGCTCCAAAGACCTGGGCAGCTCTCAGAATAACAGCCGGGGCCTTGGGTTTCTAGCTGAAAGCAGCCAGTTGGTCCTCAAGGATTCCCTGTGGCCCTTGGTATGAGGTTTTACTACCCTGGTGCTAGAAGCATTGAATGGTCAGAAATCCTAGAGGGGGCCTCCCTGGTGGCGCAGCGGTTAAGTGCTATGCTGTGGAGCTGTCAGCAGTGGTGATGTGAGTTCGACGCCTGGCCAGGGAGATTCCCACATGGCGCGGCAGACCTCTCCTGCCTCACCCGCTGCTCCCCTCAGCAGTGTGTTTCCATCCATCTCTCTGTTCTGCTCCCCACTCTGTCTCTGGTGAACCCTCTCGCCACCCCACCCCCTGGCCTGTACCCCAGCTTGTATGCATAAATAAATCTTTAAAAAAAAAAAAAGAAATCCCGGAGGACCCCAAAGCACAGACCCCACACCTGCTCTCTTGTGGCCTTTGGTCGTAACTCAATCTGGGACTTTTAAGTCTTGTGGGTCTCACTGTATGACCACGCCGAGGTCCCTTGTCATCCTGCAGTATTTTCTACTTACACAATCCCGGTATTTGGAGGTGGAACATCACCTCCACCTACAAATGGGACATTCTGAGTATAAGATGAAGCCTGCAAGGCCAAGGCCAGCGAGGACATCTGTGGGCCGAATCCAGCCTGCTGCCCGCTTAGCCTGGCCAGGGCGCTGACTGGGCTTTCCATTTATAAGTGGCTGCGGGAAAATCAAAGCAGCACAGATTGTGACACATGAAAATTGAATGAAATTCAATCTGGTATCTATAAGTAAAATCGCACTGGAGGACACCGCTCCTGGGGTGTGGTGGTGGCTGTTCCAGAGACCATCGCAAGTTCCCACAGGGGCCCAGGGCCAGCGGAGCCCAAGATACATCTTTTCTGGCCCTTTCCAGCAAGGCTAGGAAGCCCCTGCTCAAGAGCACCGTAAGTCACATACACGCCCATAGTACAGGTGGGGAGACTGAGGCAGCCGGAGATGGGGTGCTGGTCCAGGTGAGGCCACCAGGATGTGGAACTGCTGTGTGTAAATATAATGACAACAGCTCACAGACAACTCTAATGACAAAAACTCTAACTTAATAACAGTAAGTTTGGAGAGAGCTTAGCATGAGCTGAGACACTGCTCTAAACCTACAATTGGTGTAAAATATTCTTGTAGCCAATCCACAAAGCAGTGGTGTCTTCCTTTCAGTTTACAGGCAAGAAAATGGAAGTTTGGGGACCTTGACTAAGCTCGCTCACAAGAATACATGGGCTGAGGACTCTGTTTCCATCTAAATCCAGCTTCTCACAAAATTAAAAATGATTTACCAACAGACCCACAAGCTCTTAAAGCTCCATTATTCAACTTAAATTCAGTCGATTGGGGGGTTACTTTCAATAGGCATGTTTGAGGAGCTGAACAGTCTTTGGGGCTGGGAGAAGCAGGAGCTGGCAGGTGGGAGTTGGGTGACATTATCCTGATAATTGCGCACTGTAGGTCTTCTCCCAGTAAATTCAGGGCCAAGAGGACCGAAAGTCCATTCACAAGCCCTCTGCAGCGACAGCCAATTCAGACAGCACTGCCGGCCACCAGCGGTTGCAACAAGTGAAATTTGGTCAAGAGCAGGCTTTACGGAGATGGGTCAAGGTGAATTGGTGGTGGGCTACCCAAGGGGAATACAGAATGTAAAAGATATAAATAACAATAAAAATATATATTAAAAAACAATAAAAAATAAAATATTAAAAAAATAAATTTAATTAAGATTAAAAAATAAAAATAAAATTAAGTGCCAGAGGGGGAAAAAAAAGAGCAGGCTTTAAGGAGCCCCAAAAGCAAAAGGTTACCGCCACCTATTGGCCGCCATTAGTATCACAGCAGAAATGAATCCTTTCAGCTGCAGGGCTGGGAGAAATTGCCCCAAGGCAGGGCCAAGGAGACCCTTTCTCTGCTTGCAATGAAGCCTTCTGTGAACGTTGGCAAGAGAAGGGCGCATTCTGGGGCTTCCCAGAGACAGTGCAACTTACCAGACCGTAACGACGCCCATCTGACATGTATGGGGAGCTGGGCCCATGGAAAGCAGTGCCTCCCACAGGGAAAGGGCGTGACCCAGGCATACAGCAGGGGAGGAGCAGGGAGGGGCAGCACAGGGGAGGGAGGAGCACAAGGGACGAGGGTGATGGGTCTCGGGGGTGGGAGAACTACAGGGACCACACCTGAGAGAGAAACCAATTACTGTACAAAAATGAGCAATAATGGAAGGGAAAAAAGAGTGTGACCCTGGGCAGGTTACTGCAGCTTTGCTGGGCCTCAGTTTCCTCTTCTGTGAAATGGGGGTAACGGCCTGGGGAGGTTGCATGAGAATGGAAGCACTTGATGCCAGGTTCCCCAAGGGGGCCCCGGGAGGGGGAAGTACCTGCAAGGGCAGCGTGGCAGCGTCGCCATTGTTATGATGGGCGACATTTTCAGTGTCCCCCAAAGTTGCCTGATAGAATCAAGTGGGAGGCCCTCATTCAGCCCTCTGGGTGCCTATCATCACTCACCAAAACACTGACTGGTTCTGGATGGTTTCAGCACATGCACAGGTGTTACACAGCATCAGCTTCTGATGGGAAATACGCAGGTAGGGGCCAGGTGTTCCTGGGACACGGGGCTTTCAGTGCCATCGAGGCAAGTTCTGGGCAGGCCTGAAGAGCTGGTTGCCCTGTTACCCCCGCCAGGACTCTGGGAGGCAAGAACTCCTCTCATGCCCCTTTGAGAGACGGCAACACGGAGGCCGCAGGTACTGCAGACAATTTCTGGCTGTGCTGACGCTTTTTCTAGTCACCAACAAATTAAAAAAATAAATCAGGCAAAGGACCTTTCATGGAGAAGAACGCCTTCATTTGGAAGAGCGAGCATTTACTTGGGCAAAAGCCCAGGGTTTGAAGGTGATGTCAAAACGCCCTTTCTCTTTCTGCACTGACGGTGTTATTTTGTTCTCCTGTGATCTTATCTGACATTCAACACTGCCGCCATCTGGCCGGGGTTTGGCTTTGAAATTGGACTCGTGTTTGAGGCCCTGGAATTTTGCAACAGGTGAGTGTTTGCTGGGGGTCGTTTGGAGGAGAAAGCCCTTTATCCCCCACTCCTGGGCCGTGTTCTCCAGCCAGCCCTCCAGCCGAGCTGCACCTGGGGCCTGTAATCGTCTTAGGAGTGGGTGGGAGAGTCAGAGTCCAGCCCGGTTGCAGAGGAAAAACCTCACTTCCCACTGCATCCTGCTGTGTGCTATTTCATTAGATAGTTAATTTAGCGTACTAGAATGGACCATACGGTTTTTAGGGCATATCTGTTTTTGCAGTAAGGAATTAAAATCATGTTGGGGCAAGCAGCCCGGGCCAAGCAGGCTCATGGTTGAGTTAGGCAGACAGAAAAGAACCTTGGAGCCTTCGGCGGGTCTGACAGGCCTCGGGTGCTGGAGCGGGGGCGGATGCAGGCAGGCCAGCAGGCAGGGAGGGAGGCGGGCTGGCTGGGGGTCTGGGGCAATGGGGGCTCCCAGGCTCCCCCATCTCCAAGGTCTGTCCGTGACTCCTCTGGCTTCTCCCTCTCCCCAACCGCCCCCTTGGCCCAGGTGTCTGTGTTTACAGCCTGTGCCCGTGCTCACTGAGTCCATAATCACAGGGCGTGCCCTGCGCAGGGCCCCCCAGCCTCCTGCAATAACGTGTCATCTCGGTGGGTCGGGAAACCCGGCACACAGCAGGCTGCGGGGGGCAGCTGCCGAGACTGTGGCGGGAGGCGAAAAGAGCCTGACTTACTCCATTTTCCCTACACCCGTAACGGGTCACGGCCCGTGGGCTGTTGTGCTGCGACCAGCAGACCCCGACTGGCCCCTCGAGAAGCCGCCCTGGGTTCCTGCTCCTGGACGCCAGTGACGGGCGTTTGTGTTGCCTCATTTCAGTTGCAGGTGACCGTCGGCCTTCCTCCTGGGGACAGCTCAAGCAGCCAGCCTGGAACTAGTGGCCCGGAGACAGCTTGGCTGCAGCCGCCCTGCCCGCGGGCACAGATGACTAGCCCTGGAGGGGCAGGCCTGGCAGGGCGGATGCTGACGAGTGAGTCACCCCGCAAACAGAAACACCTTGGATCAATGCAGTGGACCGTGGGCCAAGGCGGCCCCCCCAGTGCCCAGCGAGGCCGGGCCAACACGGCCGGGGGGTGTGCCCAGTGGCACCAGCCCTCAAGTCCTGTGGCCAGGTCAGAGTGAGTGCCGAAGACAGGCCCCTCTGCCAGGCCCGCTGGCCTGGGTGTCCTGGTGAACTCCAGCCGCCGCCAGGGCACCCCTGGGCAGGGACTAGGGTACCTTCTGCCCAAGAGCCTGGACTCTGTCCTCACTGCCCCCCAAGCCCAGCAAGCTGCCGTGTAGACGCGCCGGCCCAGGGGCAGGGCCTTTATCAAAGCCACCCTGGTATTTTAGGAAAGTGCGGAGCTTGACGTCTTGCTATGGGCACAGCCCGCCGGGTAGATCTTTGCGTCGTGCGCTGCTGCTCCTGGGAAGCTTAGCGCAGCCCCAGCGGCTTTTAGACGAACTGACAGCGGCCTGCACGAGGCAAGGCGCCCACAGCCAGGCAGGGCTGGGACTGGGGTGAGGCCTGTCCCCACAGAGGCTCAGGGAGGTGGCTCTAGAACCCCGAGAGGGAGCCAGCAAACAGATGCCTGCCTGCACCCCCCTCCCACACCCCCACCCCGGCTGCCCCGGGGCAGGCCCTAGAGCCAACACCTCCTTCAGCTCCCCCCCACACCTGTTTCCAACCTAACACACAGGTGATGACAACAATGAACACAGCAGGTATTCACTAAGTGCACAGGTATTCACAGCGTCGGTCCTCAGCCCTCTTGAGGTCACTTTGCTGGAGGAAGCCCACGCCCAGGCTCAGAATGGCACTGGCTATTCTTCCTCCAGGGCCCCTGACCTTCTAATCACCAGGACCCTTTAAAGCGGGAGACAGGGCCTCCCCGGTGGTGCAACAGGTTAAGTCTCAGCCTGTGAAGCTGTCTGCAGCCACTGCAGCACGAGTTTGATCCCCGACCAGGGAGCTTCCCACAGGGCGCAGCAGACCTCTCCTGCCTCGCCCGCTGCTCCCCTCAGCAGTGTACTTCAGTGGCTCTGCCTGTTCTGCTCCCCAATCTGTCTCTCGTGAATCCTCTCACCCTCCACATCTCTGGCCGACACCCCAGTTTGTATGCATAAATAAATAAATCTTTAAAAAAAAAGCAGGAAACAGGTTCAGAAGGGAGTGCTAATTTCTGGGGTCCTGCTCCTAGGGCCTGACCCCAGCACCCCCTCCAAGGTGGGATATTAAATAAGGCTCATGCGTAGAGCCAGAATCACAAAAAGCGTCCAGTCCTCCCCCTGCACCTCTGCTTCCTCTGGCTCCGCCCCAGGCGCAGACTCAAAGTTGCTTTCTGTGGGGGATTCTTGTCCTGGGCGGGGTCCCCACCGGCCTCGCAGACCCCTCCGCCCACTAACCTCTCCCCAGCGTGCACGGGAGTAACCCCCACCAGAGCCACTCAGGCGGAGCTGTCGGGTTGCTTTGTGCCTGGCACCACTGCAGCGCAATTGAGTCCTGTACCTCTGCTTGGGTCCATTTCACAGCTGGCGAGACTGAGGCTCACACACGCCTGAGGCCACACGGGGGACTCAGGGACAGAGCAGGGATGGGCTCATGCCTGGCTGGCCCCCAGCCTCTCTGTCTCTCTGCTTACAGCAAACCTCCAGCCCTGCTGGATGGCTCTGGAAGTGCCTACCTGTCAGGCGTGTCCCAAGCCACGGGGGGAGTGTCTCCAGTCCCCTCGGTCACCCGGAGCTGTTCCTGCCCAGGGTCGTGTCTCCTGCTGGTGCCCAGTGGCTGGCTGACCCCGAGCCTGGCTCCCTGGGCTTCCTCGTCCGGAGTCTGCCGCTGAACACACAGAGCAGGGCAAACACCAGCTGGGTGGGTCCTGCCTCGCCCGGCTGTCTTATAGCAGCAGGTTCTCTTCCTGGATTCGGGGGCTGACCTCCCCTCGCCAGTAAAAACCCAGCACCTGATGTCTCGCTCGTGGTTGCCTCCCTGGCGCTCCAAGCATCCCTCTGCAACCGCAGCCCCAGGTTTATCTGGGCGGCTGATTTCCTCCCCCAGTAACTGTGGGTCAGAGTCAGAACAAGGAAAACACGTTCTGTAGGATTTTGCAGCTCAGTCTGCCTTTCACCTTTATTTATTCCAGAACACCCCCTCCACCACCACCTAACCACCTAATCAGAAAGAAATGGCATCTCATCCACCACACCCCCCCCCCCCACAGGTAAACATCACTCCCAAAGGGCTTTGGACCCTGGAAAGCAGGAAACCTATTGCTTTGGAGACAGAGCATGGCATTGGAAAGGGCATTTTTTTCTCTGCAGGCTAGAAATTCAAGGCTGGTTGCTTCATTTATTTAATTCCAGCATGGATATTCATTCCATGTCTCCCAAGGACATATGCAATGCAATATGAGAGCATAAATTAAAAATCACGTGAGAAAAATAAGAGGATACAGCAAAGGACACCAGGATCATAAGTACATATGCAACAAAGTCTTCACAAACGTGGTGTCGAGCTTCCTAGCAGCCAATGCAAAAAGAGAAACAGGATAAATTATACTGCTTGGTGTTCTTGGGAAAACATTCAGGAGGAACACAAGTAGTAATTATTGTGGCTTTATTTATCAACATGCTTTTCCAGGCACCCAACATGCATTCTTGCTGCGTCCCAGGCTATATATAGGCCTATAGAGAGGTGAGGACAAGGGGCCTGACTTACTGTAATTGAACAGTCCTATAAATAAACCGATAGGCACTGAGTGTGATCCTCATTACATAACAAAAGCCAAGGCAGCTTTGAGAGAGAATGGGGAGAACCAGAGAAGACCCCTTGCAGAATCAACATGTAAGACACTGAAATACCGTGTAAGTAAAGGCTGATTGCACAGCCAGATGCACCATAATTTGGATAATGACCTTGATTCCTGCTCAGTGCTGGAATTTAATAAATTTAATGCATTTAAATCTGGAATATAAGAATACCCAGTGTGCCCACACTCTGCCAGACTCACCCTCAGAGGTGTCTGGCCCAAACACGCAAGCGCTTGGGCTCCAGCCCTGGGTTCAGATCTTTACTTCCAGACCAGGGGACGAGGGGACTGGTGTGGCTGCGAGGCAGCCCCTCCCTTCCTGTCTCTGTCACCCTCTGTGCCTGGGAGTGTGTCTGTTTCTTGAGTGCTTGTTTTGCACCCCTCCTAGCAGCTGCCATGCCAGCTGGCCACCGCCCTGCTGTGGAGCAGGGCTCTCTGCACACTTCCTCCTCGGGCTGGCTCACTCTTAGTTGCTTGTGACAGTAACTGCCATGCCCACGGCCTTATACCCTTTGCAAAGCCCCTTGTGCATCCATCTCAGTGAAGTCACGCTATGCTCAGGATCTGTGCACACGTTTTGCAGAAGAGGCATGTGAGGTTTGGGGACATGAGTGAGTGCCCACTGAGGTTGTGGGTCTGGCATCATGTGGTGGTTGAAGAGAGACCAGGGCCCGCTGCTAAACGATTTGCAGGACCCAGTGCGGAAGGCAAATGCGGAAAGCAGGAAGGCGTACACCGAAAGGAACTAACATATAAAGCTTTCAAGGGAACAGACAAACCCAACCCAAACAAACCCTTGAAATCTGAGCAGAAGTGAGGTCCCCGGAGAGGGAATGTAGGGGTGCAGTGGGAGCAGAGGGGGGAGGTGTGATGACATATCCATGCCCCTCAACTGAGCCCACACCCCTAAGACATATGAAATGTTGCAAATCAACCTTACCTCCGTATTCACAATAATAAGTAAAATAAGACATAAAATAACACTTTCCTCGTGCTTGTCATTTCCCTTTTCTTGTATTCCAGTTGCTTTTCAAAGACATTCTGTGTCGAGAAAAATTGAAATTTTAAATACATGCTTGAATTTCGCCCGTCATCTTTGTGTTGTGCCCCACAGGACTTCACTGCCACGGAGCCTGCACAGGTCCCCGAGATGGCGCGACTCCTGTTCCGCAGCCCCTGCACGCCTGGTTGCTTCGTTCTTACTAAAACGGAGTAAAGGCCCCAAGGATGGACTCCGGTTATTGGGGTGCGGGGAGGAGCTGTGACCGGTGGCCCTCTTCTCCTTGCTGCACCAGCCTTTGCAGCCCGAGTGGTTGCTGTTTATGGGGCAGTAACATCCTGAGAAGTGCTAAGACAGGGAGATTTTGTGGTTCAGGTTTCTTAACCCGCGTTGCCTTCTACTGCAGGGGACACGATTGATTTTTGAGTTGAATGGAAAGAGAGGCTCTCCGGGGCGGTCAGAACCCCACAAGCTCACCTGTAGAGGTGATACTCTCACCTTACACCTGCCTGGGGCTGGCGGGTCCCTCCCACCCCCTCCAGCCCCCTCCCACCCCCTCTCATCCCAGCCCTGGGAATACTCCGCCTGGAGCAACGCGTTGGCTTCCGCAGGCAACAGAGTGAGCTCCTCGGCCACACACGTGCCTCGCTGGGCCCTCAGGTCTTTGTTTCAAAGACTTTACTTTTCTACAACAGTCTTAGCTTCACAGCCGGACTGAGAGGAGTCACCACCACCGCCTTAGTCCGCTTTACATTGGCCGCTCCCCGCCCATCCGTTCTGCGGGTGTGGCTAAAGCTCTGACGACTTGGCTCCACCTTTGCAGTTTCTCTGCTCTAAAAATCCTCTGGGCTCTGCCTACTCGTCCCTCCACCACCCCTAATCACGGATCTTTGCACCTCTCCGGGGCTTTGCCTCTTCCAGGACGTCATGTGATTGCAATGGCACCTCCGTGCGTTTTCCGATGTCTTGTTTCACTTAGCAATAGGCGTTGAATGCTCTTTGCATGGCTGACCACTCGTTTTTGTTTTTATTTTTTTAAAGATTTATTTATTTATGCATACAAGAACTGGGGTGCAGGCCAGAGGTGTGGGGTGAGAGGATTCACCAGAGACAGAGTGGGGAGCAGAACAGGCAGATCCACTGAAATCCACTGCTGAGGGGAGCAGCTGGGAGACAGGAGAGGTCTGCTGAGCCCTGTGGGAAGCTCCCTGGCTGGGGATTGAACTCGTGCTTCCGTGGCTGCCGATAGCTTCATAGTGCTGAGACTTGGACCCCGTCACTTCTTTTTAGTGCTGAAAAACCTTCCACCTTCTGGATGGACTACGCTTTACTTACCCACTCACCTGCTGAAGGGTCTCTTGGCTGCTTCCAGGTTTTGAAAATTAAGAATAAAATGGCTAAAAACATCCTTGGTGGACATAAGTTTTCAACTCCTTTTGGTAAACCAAGGAGCCCTAACAGTGGATGAAAAGGTCAAAAATACATTTCGTTTGGCAAGAAACGGCCGCACTGCCTCCCAAGGCGACGGCGCCCTGTCTGCGCGCCCAGGTCCTCGCTGCACCCGCGGCGGCAATGCTCCCGAGCTGGCCGCTCTCTGCAGCCCCAGCAGACTTCGCGACCACAACGCAAGGACTAACAAAAACTCATCACGGACTTCAGCACGTGACCACAAGCAGTCACGCAGCCCAGGGCGCTGGCTGGTACCGGCCAGGGGTGCCAACTCCTCGGAGGGAGAGGTTTCGTTCTGCGTCCACGCGGCCGGTGTTCGCTGAGGTGGTCTCTTTGGGGTGCACACACCTCAAGAAGGGGCCTCCTGGAGTGGCTGCCTCTTACTCCTCTTGCATCGCCACCTCCGCCCCTCTGCAAATAGTGACAGACGCCCGCAGTTGTCAGCCTCCTTATCAACCAGCTTTCCTGGAATGCGGATGCCGGCGGGTGACCTCTGAGCTGGAAAAAAGTCCTCAGCCACGTGCAATCGCGCCGCCTCAGCGCGTTTCCAGGCCTCCGCCAGCCGGCCTGGCGCCCCCGTCCCCCCACGCGCTCCCCTGAGCGCAGAGCTGATGGGGCGTGGCCCAGACGTGACAGGTGGGCAGGCAGCCCACCTGAGACAGCAGGTGTCCGTGTGTCTTCCCACCACGGGGCATTTTCCAGACTGCTCTCTTGTAAATGGCCCTATGAGCGCCTTACTATAATCTGATGACTGGTGTCTCAGAGAAGACAAACGTCTTGCCCCAAACGCTGGAGTCAGTCTCTCAAGGCTAAGCCCAGGACTCAGCCTTGGTTAGAAACCCAGTTCTAGAGTCACACTGTTTGAAAAGGAATCCTGGCTTCAGGAATTTATTAGCTGTGTGACCTTGGGCAGGTGGCTTGCCATCTCTGTGCTTCAGTGTTAACATCTGTAAAATGGGAGTCCTAGCAGCATTCAAGCCACAGGGTTGTAGTAGAAATTGAATGTGATAATGCACAGAACATTCTTAACACGTCATACCTAATGAAATGGCATTGCCGTGAAGGGTAGGGCGAGGGGTCACCAGGCTCCTTGACCATAAGACCCCTGTCCTTACTCTGTCGGTCCCGGCTGGATTTACATTTTCTTGTAGACAAAGCCAGAAATGCAGGAGAGACCGGCTGAGGTCAAAGCGGAGGCGGCAGTAAGACAAGGATGAAGCCCTTGTCAGAGCCGGTCAAGACCAAATTTGGGAGAAACAGAGACATGAATGCAGCCCCTGGAACTTCTTCTGACTTTTCTGAGATCCTCTGAGCAGACTCCCCCTCTCCTTAATGCTCCCCATATGACTCCCTGCTTCTCCCCATTTTGGGGAAAAGGCCTTTGGAGTACGAGCTTCCTCACCATTCCTTGGCCAATGAATAAAGCCCTCTGCTGCTTAAATCTTCATTCCAGTGTGGCTCCAGGCATGTGTGGCTGTTGGATGGGGAAAGAACTCAATTAGTAAGGGACTCCCTTAATTTCATTCATTCCATTCTGTCTTCCAATCTGTAGAATTAACAACTTCCACACGAACTCTTGGGCTGGCAAGAGGAGAAGAATCTATTTTCTGCCAGTTTTCTAGCTTGTCCCAAGACCTCACTGTGGTGAACACAGGGTAGAATAAAAGTATAAATTTTGCAAAGTCCTCGATGTTCTCAGCTACTGGGAGACTTTAGTCAGAAAGCTGTTTTAAATTAGAAGCATCTGCAAATACTTCTGCAAACAGAGTTGGAAATGGGCGTTATGAAGTGCTAATAAGCCCCCCTCAGCATGTGGATTCTCATGGGGCTTCCCTTCTGGGGGCGAACGCAATTAAGAGGTAGAAGATACAGAAGCAAAGACCGGTAGGAGTATGTTTTACTTTTTTTTCCTCTTTTCAGCATGGTGGCTGAGGATGTCTGAGCCACAGCGTCTGGAGAGAGCCCTGGATCTTCCTCCCTGTATGGAGCAAGGCTGAGCTACAAGACAGACTTGTCTTTGTTTACTAATGGATGTTGATAACCAAACTGGGCTTTCTCAGGTTGGAAGGGAGAGACCGGAGCTGGGAGAGGGGAAGAAACGGTCAGCGGATGCAAGGGATGGTGTTGGACAATAAGAATTAATCAAATCAAAATAAGGTTACATTAAAATGGGTTTATAGGTAAGGGGTTAAATAAATGAAAAGCATACAGGGCTAGCAAGATTGAGGGCACAAAAATCCCATGAATTTTTCGCTCTATGGTAGTGCTGTTAAAATCCCATGCAGAAGAAACATGGAGAACTCTTAGGTCAGATTCTCAAAGAGAATGAAAAAGAACAGACGATTTTAAGATTCATTATAAAGGTGTAATAATACAGGCAGTGTAGTGTTGTTGCAAAGGCAGATTATCAACGGAGCAGAATGGAGTCCTGACAAGAACTTGCACACCGACTGAGCTGATTTTATTTTTTTGGTAGGCTTTTGTTTTGTTTTTTAAAAGATTTATTTATTTATGCACACAAGCGCTGAGGTGCAGGTCAGAGATGTGGGGGTGAGAGGATTCACCAGAGACAGAGTGGGGAGCAGAACAGGCGGATCTACTGAAGTGCACTGCTGAGGGGAGCAGTGGGGAGACAGGAGAGGTCTGCTGCGCCCTGTGGGAAGCTCCCTGGCCTGGGTTGAACTCGGAGACTTAACCCATTGCGCCACCAGGGAGACCCCCTTTTGTTTTGCTTTTTATTCAATCTCCAATAATGATGCAAACAAGGAACATGCAAACTGGGGTCTGACTTTCTCTAGGTCTCTGGAAAACCTGTACAGATTACTCCAGCCACAGAATGTGCTAGCAAGTGCAAGAGAGCCAATTACTGTTTTCCAAAGGTGATGAATAAGCCTCTTCCTTTCCAACTCTGTCATGTGGAGGGTGACGTAGTACAGGCTGGGGTTGTTTTCACATACTTTAACCAAAAGAACATACAGAAAGACATTAAAGGCAGAGCAGATATGCAAATCCAGCTGTCTTCCATTGTAGCAAAATTGAAAAGTTTTGCAAAAATTCATCCTATACTTTTGCCTTCTCTTCGATTTTGGAACAAGCGAACAGTTTTGTTGTGAACTATTGGCAAAATAGTTATTTTTCATGTTAATGTTATTTTTGTTAATGCAAATGTGTTTCCTGTTGTT
This sequence comes from Scalopus aquaticus, assembly GCA_004024925.1. Lineage (NCBI taxonomy): Eukaryota > Metazoa > Chordata > Mammalia > Eulipotyphla > Talpidae > Scalopus > Scalopus aquaticus. The sequence goes on from PVIJ01005392.1 coordinate 20,488, forward strand.
TTAATAAATTCATAATAAGCATGAAAAATTCTTAGTTTTAATTTCTAATACGGTAAATATCAGCAACACAAAGTTTCATAACTGAAAGCATTTTGGGGTCCCTAATCATTTTAAACAATGCAAAGGACTCTAAAGAACATAACTGAATATATGTCCTTTTTTTCTCATTACAGAGAATATGGATGTTCATTATGAAATATGCAGAGAGCAAAAAAAAAAAAGGAATAATAATCTATATTTCCGACATTAAGAAATGTCCTCTTTTGGTGTTTTTCTCCTTCCGTGTGAATATCACGTATATACCAGTGGTTCTGAAATGCAGCTTAAAAGCCAAGACGTATTATTTTTCTTTCTTTTTTTTCTCCATTATATACGATGCCAAACACATCATCTGAAATAGGGCTGGGAGTTCCAGTGAGTGCCTGTGCCCCAGCTGAATCAGCTTCCTGGCCACGCTGCCCATTTAGGTGTCTGACATATTCTGCTTTCACAGACGTGGCAGAGATGAACCTTGTAGCAATACTATTGCTGTCATTTCCTAGATTTTTCTTAGAAGCATTTCCCAAATGTTAAAGCATTGGGTCAAAGGGCAATCATGGTTTAAAGGCTTTTAATACATATGAGAGCTCCAACTAAACAGCCTGCCCCAAGGTCAGGGGCCAGGTCTCTATCACTCATGATTTCATTTCATATTCCCAAAGATGGATGGATGGATGGATGGATGGATGGCTGAATGTAAGGGTGGGTGTGTGGCTGGCTGGCTGGCTGGGTGGGTGGATGGATGGGTGGATGGGTAGGTGGGTGGGTGGGTGGATGGACGGATGAAAATGGACGGAGAGAGGGTTTCTTTGTATCCAGGTTAAAACTGAGCATGACCAGTTAATCATGATCCATATATGTTTAAAAAAAAAAGTAGATGTGCCATCACTATTCCATGTTGTGATTTGTTCCCCTGGTCACTCTGAGGTTGAAGAATGTGGTCATGTCCAACATTTGTCCATATTCTTTGCCATTTGTCAAAACAACTGACTCTTAACATCCAGTCCCTTTCATCTTCTAGCACTTGTCATTCTGATAAGTTTGCATTACTCAGCCAAGGCAGAGGGGAAAATAAATCCCCTGGGGGACAGTGACGTGATTCCCATGATATGATTAGGGGTAAGATTATCCTTTAAAAACAAGAATTAGGGGCCTCCCTGGTGGTGCAGCAGCCACTGCAGCAGGAGTTCGATCCCCAGCCAGGGAGCTTCCCACACAGCGCAGCAGATCTCTCCTGTCTCCCCATTGCTCCCCTCGATCTGCCTGTTCTGCTCCCTGCTCTGTCTCTGGTGAATCCTCTCACCCCCCACACCTCTGACCTACACCCCAGTTCTTGTGTGCATAAATAAATCTTTAAAATAAAAAAAAAACAACAACAAGAATTGGGCCTCCCCGGTGGCGCAGCGGTTAAGTGTTGCGCTGCGGAGCTGTCGGCAGCGGTGACTTGAGTTCGATGCCCAGCCGGGGAGAATCCCACATGGTGCGGCAGACCTCTCCTGCCTCGCCCGCTGATCCCCTCAGCAGTGTATTTCTGATCTGCCTGTTCTGCTCCCCGCTCTGGCTCTGGTGAACCCTCTCGCCGCCCCATGCCTCTGGCCTGTACCCCAGCTTGTATGTATAAATAAAAATAAATCTTTAAAAAACAAAATCACAAAAATTAATTGCCAACATTTAATCATCAGGGAATTAGATGCAAAATTCCTACTTCCAACTTCTTGTTAATAAATCAGTGTCTGGAAACAGCGCACCACCACGGCTGGCTGGGGCTGTGCTTTGATTTATTCCTTGTCTACGCTCCAGGTTGCCGTGGTCTCTCCCTCCCCGACCCCCACCCCCGCCCTCCTCCATCTACTCCTGACTTTCAGCATCAATTGCCATTGTCCTCATCTTTGTGTCACTTTTTAGGACACACTTTAAAGAACTATAAATTGTTTTTTATGCCCAAATTTCTATCAAAAGTATGAAAAAGGAGATAAAGGGACCCAAGTTTCCATGACAACATGAAAGCATCTTGAAAAATGGGTGCTACAGACATTTCATGTGTTACATATTTAATAGAATTCAGTGTTGCATATTTAATGAGATGCATTTAGCATCCTACATCATGTATGAATATAAATATAGTTGCACATACTTAATATGCTGTATGACTATTTAAAAGCGCAAGCATGATTTTTTTTCATTCAGTGCATTACTATTATTATCATTATCTAAACCCCATAATCTCTGATCAAATACCTGGGCATCAAGTTCTCCTTTGATGGAGAATTTCAACCAAGGTCTCTGTCCTGTGCTGGGTCGTTCTGACCCCACAGAGGAGAATCTGTGAGTCCTGACACCCACACTGATCTTTGTATGGATAGATAAGTAAATCTTCTTTAAAAAATACAACAAATCCAAAGAAAGAAAGCTCTTGTGTGCAAGCTAGGACAATGCAAGATTCTGTTGTCTGCCTAAGATCCTCACCCATCATCTGTAAGGTCCTTGAAAAGATGTTAAAGAAACTCTGGCACCAATTCAAGACTTTCTCCTTGACACAATTAGAAGCATTAATTCATATTTGAAAGAAAATTGCACAAGGAATAATTTTCTCACTTTCTTTGGTGGTGATTTAATGTTATGTAAAAGGTCACGTTAGATACAACATAAGATTTTCTTCTCCACTGCCACTGGCAAGTGTGAATTGCTATCCTATTTACTACTAATCATTTAATAATTGAAGAGATTTATATCATTCCTTGGGGTACTTCCAGCTGCCAGCTACTATGACAACTTATTATTGGTTGAACAATGACCACCCTAAACTATTCCTCCTGAATCCTGTACAACTCTTTGAATTATTCTTTTCTATGATTTTTCAATCATTCTTACACTCCATTTTACAGATGAGAAAAGAGAAGCTTAGACAAGTTAAGAACATTAGAAAAGATCCAACAATTAATGAGTGATAAAGTTGAAATTCAATTCCAGATCTAATATTACTTGTAATAGTTTGAGGTTTTTCACCTTCCGCACCAACTACCAACATCAATAAGGTTTTAGCCTTCAAGTCCTGTCCCCTCATGACTTAAGAAACCACTGGTTTTCTGGTAGCTTTCCCCTGCCAGAGAGCTAGAACAAAAAATAAAATCCTCTTTAGAAGAATTTTTTTTTTCTTAGCAATTCTTGCAGGTATGATTTCAGACTCAAAATCAGTCATAGATGTGATCCACAATAAACCATGTTTTCATCTACATGAAATCTGGTTCTATTAGCAACTAGACCACCTTGAAGGAGAATCACATACATTCTAAAAAAGGGGCCACGAGGCTTGGGTCTCCTCCAAAAATGGATTTACTGAATTTTTATGGCCCAATTATAGTCGACAAAGACATGGCATCTTTGAATTTCAGAAGGTGGACTCTCCTCTCAGCCTTGCACCAGCTGCCTCTGGAGTCTTCTACCCGTCTATCCAGTCACCATCCTTTCAACATTCATGCAACCATCCACCCATTTGCCCACCAACCCATCCATCCATTCAAGCACCCAATCACCCACTGACCCCCCATCTCTATATTCAACCAATCACAAGCCAACCAGTCAACCATCCTTTCACCATCCATCCATCCATCCATCCTTCTTTTGTTCTTTGCTTACTCCATGCTAGCAACTGTACAAAGTATACTAAGTGCTAGGATTACGAAAGGATACAAAGAAGAGTGTGGTTCTTGTCTGGGTCACAGATTAACAAGGAGAAAGACATGCACATAAACTGAAGAATCACTCGACTGGCAGCCAACAAAGGGAGTGAAGGGGCTGAGAAGACGCCCGATCTCAGCCCAGGGTGGGGAGAAAGACTTCCTGAAGGAAGCGTTGTCTACCTGGCAGTTGAATAAAACAAGGGCACTGTTCAGGGGCGTGCAGGGGCTGGCAGGGAAGAGAATGTCCCTTCTCGTGCAGAGAGTTGCGTGTGCAAAGGCCCTGCGCACACGACATCCTGGCAGGGAAGCCCTGGAACTTTAGATCCCAAAGGGACTTCCCAGGTCCTTGGTTGATCTTCCTAATATTCAGATTCTTGCTTGCACTCTGCCTCAGGACTAGCATTTTCATTGTGTTTGTATTCTGATATTAGCTGAATCTTGGTCAATATTATCTCAGTTCATTCGGCACCAGCATTAAATGCCATGGTATTACTCAGAGCAATTAATCTTTAGTGGTTGTCCCGGTGCACCCACCATTTCACTGCCAAACAAGACCCTAGGCTTTTCTCCAGCTTGTTTCTCCGGTCTAGGGCTGTTTATTGGTAGCCCCTTCATGTAGAATTGTTTTGCCTGCAGACAAACGGCTCAGGGTTCTCTCAGATGCCCAAGGCTCTGCCAGGACTGGGTTTACTTTCTGCATCTTCGTGGCATTCTTACTGAGGCCACTGTATGCTTCCAGCTGTTCTATGGTGAGGCTGAGAGCTGAGATCTATTATCTGTTTCCTTCACCCTTGCAAAGGATACAACCCTCTAGGATGGCAGCATGCATCAGTTAGTCTGTGGCAACTCAAACCTGTCACTGCCCCAATCCTGTAGTGCCTAACACTGGTTTCCTTCGTGAATGTAACTAAAAGCGGCTGGGAAAGGCTGTGTGATCTTGGGTAAGTTATTTAACCTCTCTGGGTTTCAGTGTCCTCTGCCTATAAAAATGAGGGTAATAGCACCTACCTCATAAAGTCTTTATGAGGACAAGTTAATATTTGAAGTGTGCAGAACAGTTGCGAGCACAGAGTAAGCAAAGAAATATGGGCGTTCAAGGAACAAAGCAGCATAGGCGTGTAGTAGGCTACTGGTGCAGAGCAAAGGAGTAGGCACCGGGCACATCCTTCTGTGAGTTCTGCCACCTCTTACATGGGAGCCCCGGGAGACTTGCAGACCTCTCTGGTATTCAGTTCGTTCACTGCTAAAATGGGGTTCCTCCCTCTTGGGATGGTGTGGGGCCGAGATGAGTTCGTGCAGCAGGACACCAGAATGACTAAACGGTGCTCGTTTTAGCCTGTGTCATTAGTGCTATTTCTCAACCTACGCCCCACCCGAGTTAGCCAAAACAATCACAAAATGAGATGTGCAAAAGAGAACCTCTTTGGCCCTGCAAGTCCAAACTCTGGCCCATCTCCTGCACATTTTCACATTGACTGTGTTGCTGGGGCATGCAGAGGGAGCGGGACCTTGGTTCACCTTGATGACAGTCCCAGAACAGAGAACATTAGCCTCACTTCAGACAGGTGGCCTCTGATCGGGTGACCTGTCCATGGGGCCCAGGACTGAGGGGCCCAGATGGCATCTAAGCTCACGTCGGCCTCCCGCCCAAGCCTGGCACGTCCCTTGGCACTGGGCCACGCACACCTGCCTTTGACTCTCGTCTTGGCCATTTGCCAATGGTGTGGCCAATGCCAGATGCTTTCACTCCCTTTAGCCTCGAATTTTCATGTGTAAAATATGAAGTCAATAGCCACGTTAAGGTCATTTGTGAAGATCAAAGGGGAAAGCTCCCAGAAAGCCTGCAGCATCGTGCCTGGAACGCACCAAGCACTTCACCAGGCTTGCAATGACTGATTTACTGTTGTTTCTGCTGGTCTTATAACTAGTAGCCAACCACTCATTCACCCCACCATCTATATACCCAACCAACCACAATCCAGCCAGCCAACCATTGATCCAAAAGCTATCCTTCCAGCCATCCATCCATCCATCCATCCATCCATTCATCCTTCTTCCATTCATGCAAACTTCTTTCCTTCCAATGTTTAAGCCCTGATGTTCTAGGCACTGTACTGTGTGCTAAGATTACAAAAGAATACAAAGCTAAGAAGAATATAGCTCTTGTCTGAGTCACAGGTTACCAAGGAGAAAGACATGCACATTCCCAGCGCCTGTCCAAAGCAGAGAGAGAAGAGGCTTCTGAAAGCAGGCTATTGTTTCCTCGCCCTATCACGCCACCCCTGAGGACACACTTACTGCTGCTGATTTCCTGGGAAGTGTATTTCCTCTTGTGTCAGTTATGGTGTGTAAACTCTCATAGAAGGACTCTGCCTGGTTCAAAGCCAAGAACAGCTGTTCAGAGGCCTGTGCTCACAGAGCTTCTCCAACAGCCACCCAAGTTTGTTTTCTGAAAAGCGGTGTGGGATTCGGGACAACACCCACCGCTAGCAGGAAGGGATCTCGGTACCTGGAATTTCCCTGTCATTCTCTCTTCCTACGACTTTCGAATTCTAAGTTAGTAGCAAGAATCCGAGAAAGTCAGCCGGTGGCGTGACAAGAGAGGTCCAATGAGGACAATTTAAGGAAGATTTCTCTCCTGAGAGACTTATCTCCAAGGTGTGGGTGGGACTTGGTGGGAGGAAGTGGACAGTGTGGAAACCGAGGGGTAGCAGCATGACCCCAGAAAGGGAGAGCAGGGGGAAGCTGGCTGCCCTACCGAGTGGGACTTTCCATCGAAGGTCGCCTCAGCCTCCGATCTCCTTTAACTTTCTGCCTGATATTCCCACACCTGATATTCCCATTGGCCAAACCCAACCAGAAGCCCAAAATTGTGGCTCTGCCTCAATTGTGTGCTGACATAGTCCCTCGGGGCTTGCCTTGGGAGCCAGAGCAGGTGAGTGGGCAGAAAGTGGCCCCCCAAGGACAAGCAGAAGGGATGTCCCAGGAGGATGAAGCTAATGGCAACTGGACCGGAAGGCACTGGAGAAGCTGGTCCTGAGACACACGTTGCGTTATTTATTCATCGATGGTTGAATGAACAGTTCAAGTGACCAACTCAAGTTGGGCAAATCTTCTACAATAAGACTGTTTTGCGGCATTCTGATCTAAGAACAATGGTGTCTCTCCCAAGGAAGTCCATGCCCAGGTCACAGCAGGAAAGGTCACTGTACAGTAGACCTTATGAGTCACCTGCGGAGGGACTTTCCTCCGCCCTGTCGGTAAACACATGACTCTTGTTTACACACACAGTCTGGAAAGCACAGTGAGGACGCCGGTGGCCGCGATGGTGCATGCGACTCGGCGATTCCAGGGACCACCTTTCTTCCCACCTGCTGAATCTCACGCTTGCCAGGATGTGCCGTGCTTCTCCCCGTGCTGGCTTGTGCTGGCAGCACCTGTTCATGATGGATGAAACGAAGCAATGCAGGGAACTCTAGGCTCACAACGATGAAAGCTGTTGCTTTGGTGGAGATTTAGTTAAATTCAGCGAAGACCAACTTTAAAAAAAATAATTTTGGTGTCCAATTAGTTGTGAACCAGACAACCATCGACGAAGGGTGGAGGGGGGGGCATAAGAATCCAGAAAGCCCCTACTTCATGTATGGCTGCTGGTTTCCTATTTTCTCCTTGCCCACAATTCAAACCAATAGCCGGGTTCTTTCAAGTTCTTGTCTTGGGAGATTTTTCAAGAAAGGCGAATACTCTGCCTGAAGGTTTCTGGTTAGCGTGGTCTTCTCTTGGGATTTCTGACCTCCCTGCCCCCCATTCCTTTCATCCAAAGACTTTGCTCATTTTTCCTTCCCCTTGTGTACCTCAGGAACATGGGGTAGATTTCTTCACTGGTCTTTTAACTTTCCCAAGCATGGGACTTGCTTTTCGCTGCTGACCATTGCTACTTTACACCAAAGTTCTCTGAGGAAAACAAGAACATCCTGAGTCCAAGCTTGCTCCCCGCTGCACACTTGGAAATCTTCACTTGCTGTGTGTAGAGTAAGTGGAATCATCAGCCTTTATCCGCCCTTCTTCTGCTAGTGTGATTGCCGCTGAGGAGCGTGGGTGGGGTCGATACACCGAAAGTGTGGGCACCTGTGCCGAGGCCAGGCCTATCAGGGCGGGCCACTCTGAGACAGGGCTATGAGGCTGAGGCTGCCAGAGAGAGGCCAGAGAAAGAGCAGAGAGGTTCATGGGGACTGGTAGACTGGGTGGCCTGCCTGCCGCCTACCTGGTGTGCCTGTTTACCTGTGTACCTGGTTCCCCGAGAGCATTAAAGGCCTGTAAAAATCAGTGGAAGGCTCCAAATTTGCCTTTTCATCTGTGAGAACCAACAATGAAGCTACCGGCCTGGGATGGTTGCAAAACCTGGTGTTATTTTGAGTTTCTCTTCCCAGGCTACTCTCTTTACTGGACAAGGACCCCCCACCCCAGGACTGGGGACACACCCCAGCATCCTGGTCCCTTCCTTGCCCTGGAACGGGATGATGTTCCTCTGGAACAGCCTAAGTGGTAGGAAATGCTCATTGCGTTATCTGAAAAGATTTTGGAGAGTATTGTCAGAGACACAAAGGGAATCCAGCCTTTGTGTCTGTAGGTAATAAAATATCGCCTAGAAGCAAACTCTGGAAACTTGAAGAGCTTTGGGGGAAGCTGTGGAGGGTTGAGGGCACTGGGCTTAATAATGGCCTCAAGGAAAGCTCTTTCTGTCTTTCCCTTGAATCTTGGGAACGCTGGTTTTGTCCTTGAACTTACTCATGGTTATTACCATGATAAAAACATCCCTCCCTGTATGGCAGCCTCCAAAGCAGGAAGGGCCTCTCTCTGATGTGACAAGGAAAACACTTCCAAGAACCCCTAACAGAGACTCTTGCTCCTTGGTCAGCCTGGAGCCACTTGGGTTAATTGCCCACCTGCAGACAGGCTGCCTGATGCCATCCACCTGCAGCAAGTTGTGGCTCTTCCCCAAGGGCTGGTGCTCCTGCCTGCAGAAGAGAAATAAGCCCGGTTCTGTGTGCAGAGAAGTGGGGCCACAGCATCAGCTGCAAGTTATTTGTCAAAGGATAGTTCAAAGATTGAAATATTTACTTATAAGGTAGGAGCTTTGAAATCCTGAGAGGTTCCCAAGAAATCAGCCTAACTCTCCACGTTTTGTTTTCCCTGAGCTGTGGCTTTACTGTCTCTAGATCAAATCCCCAAAGGTTCTAAGGCCAACCTTAAGTGTCCTGCTCTCAGTGTTCCAGTTGGGGGCGCTGTGAGGTGGTAGGGGAACCCAGCTCTGAGCGCCCGGGAGGGTCTGGAGTTTGAGTCTGTGATCAGCTGAACATCTGCCACTCACAGCATCAGGGTCCTGCAAATCCTAGTAGAGCAGCTCAGGAATGGGGGTAATTTGCAGAAATGGCAATTATCACCTCCCAGGGAATCCTGGGGGAACCATGAAGCTCTAATTCTCGAGTGGAATTAGGAATTAAAATAGAGCCTATTCATAGGAAGCATTAATTAAACTATAGGATTTTTTCAATGCTTCGCACAGTACCTGGACTATAACAAAGTCACTAAATAATACCTATTATAATATAATGCTATTTTCTAGCATTCTCTGAGTCTAAAAAGCCCGGCTACCAGCTCAGCTGCTCAGAGGCTCTCCGCTGGCTGCATGGGGCAAAGCTTCACTGCCCTCCCAGGGACTAAGTTTCCACAGGTTCCAGGTGAGCTGGCAGAAGCACTTTGTGCTATTTTAGGGCTACATTTGAATGTGCATCAGGGGGCCGTCCCTCAGGCCCTCACTTCTTCCTATTTGGGTGGGGGCTGCACTTGCAGCTTTGCTAAGGGGCTAGGGCGCCCTTAGCCAGAGAAGATCACAGACTGTCCAAGTGAACACACAAAGCACATTATTAAAGTAAGTCTGTGTGCCAAATGCTGCGTCCTTTCCACTGCGGGCTTCTTCCCCTCACCCCTAGCTGGCCCACGCTATATAAACCTCCACCCCATTGGCTGTAGGGAGAAAATGTTCTGTTCTTCCTGATTTTGTCTGGAACCATCCACTTTCTCTCCACCTTCCCTCAAGGAGCGAAGAACAAAACCCCCACTGAATGGGCTTTGCAGCTCTAATCTGAATCTATTTTAATAATTGGGCTTTTCTATTTATGTATAGTTATTTAAACGCCCTGGGCCCCCTCCTCTCAGTTGAATGGCTGCCTTACTGCCTGTCTCTGGCATAAAAAGTCCAAAGAGGGCCTCCCTGGTGGTGCAGCGGTTAAGCACTGCACTGTGGAGCTGTCGGCAGCAGTTTGACACCCGGCCGGGGAGATTCCTCCATGGCGCAGCAGACCTCTCCTGCCTCCCCACTGCTCCCCGCAGCAGTGTACTTCAGTGGATCTGCCTGTTCTGCTCCCCACTCTGTCTCTGGCGAACCCTCTCGCCGCCCCACGCCTCTGGCATGTACCCCAGTTTGTCTGCATAAATAAATAAATCTTTAAAAAAAGTCCAAAGAATAAAGTCACATTAAATTTCCTCTTCTGAAATAGATGGACGAGTTTATGAATTCTAAGTGCTTTCTCCATGGGACAACCTATTCTTGGTGCAAGAGAGCTGCCCTTCGCGTGTCCCAGAGGAAAGCATCTTGAGGAGGTGGCTGGTAGGGTCTGTTCCTTTCTTAGGTTGCAGCAGGTAGAATTCATGGCTTGTTTGTGTCCCACTATGGAGCAAGGGCACACCTTCTTAACAAAATAAGCTGCAGCCCACCTACTTTGGAAATCCACATGTGTGAAAACGTCCTCCTAATCACAACTCTTGGAAATGCCATATTCTGATTAAGTAGTGCAAAGATGTAAAAATTTATTATAGCGACCTTTTCATAAGCCTCTGTGTGTCTGTTAAATGGGGAGAACAATCTTCCAAGTGAAGGTGCATCTCCTCAAAGAAAGGAGGAGGTGCCAGTCTCTTGAGGCTCTTCGATTCTTGATCTTCGTTTAAGAGAAGACACAGCTCATTCCACAGCCATGGCTAAGGTGCACTGCAGTGGCTGCCTTGGCTGGGTCCTCGCTCCCTAGGGCATCCTGGCAAATATGCATGTGGATGATGTCATTTCACCCCAATACTTCCTAGATAGGATATATTCAGATTTCAATTTTCAGATTTAATCAGATAGGAAATATTAGCCTTTAGCCAGCAGACAAAATCAGGGCTCAGTGAGGTAAATAGTCCAGATAGCCTCTCCAAAAGGAGAAGGGGCAGTTTCCAGGCCCACTGAGTATCGGGGCATTTCTCCCCAAAATGTGAGGGGAAGTCTCTGGTGGGCAGCAAGGGGCTTTAGGCATGAAAATGAACTCCGCGTGCTTAAATGAGAAAATCGAACAGCAAATCATCCAGTAATGCCACGTGCGCAATTTGACAGATATTATTGCTTAGGACAAAAGCATTACAACTACACAAATTATTTTTACCTTTCAAGAAACACGGAGGAAGAGCGCCTAGCCCCTCCACCTTTGTGCCCCCGGCCCGCCCGTTGTTTGTCAAGATTCACTTTGCAGGGAGCTTTTCACCCGGGACCGGCCAATAGCCGCTGCACTTCCCCAGGCAACCAGCAGGCGGTGCAGTAGGCTTAGATGTTAGATGGCCCGCGCCCCACTCCGGCCCGGGGTGCTTAGTGAAAGGATAAAGAATCGTCTTTTATTCTTCTTTATCAAGAAAATCACTAGCATCTGGAATAAATAAAAACTCGCTTTTTCACTGAATGCTGTGAAATATCAAAGAGAAAGTTCTGCTAGTTCGAGCTCAGTTTCCCAACTGTCAGCATCCTCGGCCTGGCCTGGGAAACTCGCTGCAGCGGTTATGCTCCCGCCCCACCCTGCGCGGAGCCCCGGCTGGGGCGCCCTGGGGCCCTTCTGCGGAGAGCCCGCCGGCACCGGCTGTTTGGCTCCCAGGGAGAGTAGGCAAAGAGGGGACTCCGGGTGAGTGTCTTCGCCTGGGGGTGGAGAGCATAGGGGCCCAGGCCCCAGGGCTCGGGACAGAACCCCGCCCCTCCAGAGTGCTGCAGACGCTCTCCCGTTTTCCTTCTCCTCTTCCGGCTCCTCCCTTTGCCACCCCCACTTCTCACTTCCCCGGCAATGATGCTGTCAGCCCCGCAGCCCCCCAAGTGCTGAGTGAATTGGGAGCCCAAGAGCCGGTCTGCAGGTGGCGTTATTCACTCGGGCACGCCGCCAAGATGAGCTGAGCAGATCACTTGAAAACTCTGCACAGGTGACTCCCAAAGGAAAAGAACCAGCACCCACAGGCGCTGAGCTTTCCTGCGACCTTTGCACGCAGGCGCGGGGTTCCTGATAAGGGCGGGGCCAGCTGCGAGGGGCGCGGCCCAGGTCGGTCACCGGGGCTTTTGAGTAATTACCTTTTCCAGGTCACTGTGGTCACGGAGGGCACGGGCGGGTGCTGCAGCCCGGCGGCCCGGGGCGATGCTGGAGAGCGCGGTCCCGGCCAGCGTCCAGGTGCGGGTGGGCTGCCAGCTGGTGGGGGCTCTGGAGCAAAGCAAGTGGCTAATACCACGCTGGGGGCTCCCTTTGCAGATGACGGACTGAGTGCAGTTTCCAGAAGGTGCTCAGGGCACCCAGCAGGCCCTGGTGGCCCAGGACACAAGTTCTGACCTAAACCAACTCAGGTTGCCTCTGCCTGTGAAGCTAAGTCACACACACACACACACACACACACACACACACACACACACACATCCCATCCCTCCCTGCCTGGCCAGTGGGTGGGAATATCACACACACACACACGCGCGCGCACACACATACACACACACACACACACACCCATCCCTCCCCTCTGCCTGGCAGAGCAGAACCTCTGAGCAAGCCAGGCTGTGCCTCCACCTTTCCTGCAACCTGGGAATTGGCTTTCTGGAGCCTTCCCCTCACCTGTAAACCGGCTGACGTTCTGTTTGCTGCGCAGGCCAACTAGTAAAACATCGTGAAGTTCTTTGCCGCGTCTAGAGCGCTGTTATCACCGTCACTAATAAACCCGGGCGAGAGGTTTACTGGGCTTTCCCGCAGGCAGAGGCAGTTCTGGTTTTCTCATTAAACCTCAGTTAGCTCATCTGTAAAACAGGGGGAATAGCTGGGATAAGGACTAGGTAGCGGCAACCTTCTTACCCTGGGTTGTAAGAATTAAATCCACGATTTGCCATTTTGTTAAGTGCCCAGTCGGTCCTCATAGACAGAGGTTATCGTGTCACAATCGGTCTAGAAGAGGAGCGAAAAAGCCACTGATTCTCTGAGCTCGCAGAAGTGGGACTTTCTTTTTCTGATTGGGGTGGAGAGAAGTAGCTTTGAGTTCACACAGAGAGGTGTGTGGGTGAGACAGAAAGCACTAGACTGCCTGTGCCAGCCCGGCCAGCAGCTGCCACTTGCCTCTAAGATGTTCTTGTCATGTCTGAAGCAGAACGTTCTTCGGCTCGATGGCCCCCCACATAAATGAGGCCCATGGGTGCTGGACCCCAGGGATGAGCCTCAGGGTCTTAATAACTTAGCCTGCTATGACCCACACTTAGGGAAGCGAGGTGCTGAGCAGATTGAATAGACTTTTGCTGTGCTAGGGCCTTGGAGCTTTTCCGGTATCAGGGTGCGGTGGGTCTCCGAGATGCGGCTTGGGTGGGAACATAAAGTGCTGCCATCTTCTTGGAGTCACTGGGCAAGATCTAGTAAAGATGAGGATGTTTGTCCCTGGGGCCCAGGATCCCTGCGTCTCGGAGGAGCCCAGCCGCGCAGGAGCTGAGCCGGGAAGGCAGCGCCAGGGGCACGGGGAGCAGCAGAAAGACGAAAACCAACTGGAGGTCCGGTGGCAAGAAGCTGGGAAATAAACTGGGATAAAGCTGTTCCACGGAAGAGTCTATCGAAGTCAAAATAAATGCACTGGAGTTCCAAACGTCAGCCAGCAGAGATCTCGAAACCCTGACGTTGAATGAAAAGCAGAGTCAGAATGACACAGGCAGGCCTGCTGCCCGCGACACCTGCACGGTTCCTACTGAACAGTCGTGAAAACAAGCTTGGCCATAATGAAAGCAAAATCAGCAGTACAGGATAGCTGTTGTTTGGGAAGGAGGGAGAGTGCGAATAGATTTGCTGACAAGCAATCAGGCTAACTCAACTTCCTCTGGACCGTTTTATTTCTGGTGGAAATACTGCAGCAGGCTGGCCAGTGTGGCGGTTTAACAAGTCTGTGGTGCTTTCCTGTTGTTTGAAAAGCTTCACGGCTCTCAACATCACACGTTATTGCTCCTTCTGTCTGCTCTCTCACTCCTTTGGTTCTTTTTTTACCCGGTCCGCGCCTCTTAGCACGTTATACTCAGATGTGCATTGTTTTCAGAACAGCATTCTCGTCTGGCTATGAACCTCATGTAAAAAATTTGGGGGTTAGATTCCAGTTCCCAGTGTCAGAACTTGTTTTTGCCGGGCTCTGCTGAGAGGTCAGGAGGTGCACGCTGGAGTCGGGATTGAGTTAATTATTTAATGACTCCCACTTGGGCTGTGTCGACTCCCTGAGCTGCCCGGGCAGCGGCTCCTTCCCCTGCGCTGCCCACCCAGAGGGATGGCAGCTTGGGGGGACACAAGGGGGTCGCGGACATCACCTCCGTCACTTCCAGGGCTGGCCGCTGACCTCCGCCAGTCGGCAGCAGAGAGGAAGCTTATTGAGGAAGCCAGATGCAGGTGGAGTTAGGACCGGCCTTGGAGGGTCGGGTCAGGGAAGCCGAGGAGACTCATCCCCTTCCGGTTAAAGTGTGACTTCACCAGGGAAGACGAGGCGGACAGCGGGGGCAGGCGAGGCATGGAGTTCACGGCAGCCCGTGTCAACGGGTGCAGACGGGTGCCTGAGTGCATCTGGGTGGCCGAGTGCATCTGGGTGCACAGCGTGCGTGAGCGCAGCTGCAGGGAAATGCATGCAACAAGGCGTGCATGCTTTTTATCTCTCGCCTCCGTGTGCTGTGAAGATAGCAGCTTATAACCCCCAGCTCAGCACATTATGAAAATGACCCTTCTAAGCCAGGACTAGTATTTAAACAGGGAGTGACTCAGCAGCCACCCGAGGGCTGTGTGTCCCTTAGGGAGCTGAGGGCCCAAGAAAGCCAGGGGGAGACACAATGCAGTTCTTCTCTGTGAATGGCAGGTTGGGTTAAAAAGCCTTGATTGATGGTAACAAGGACCTGAAAATGAGCTCACCCCCCCCCCCGCCCCCAACCACCTAAGGGACAGAGCACAGCCTTGTCCAGAGTGCGGTGTCATGCAGCGGGTGTTTGCATCACTGAAATCTCAATTCTGCTGGTTAGCAAGTCCCCACCCCGCCCCAGCAGCCTGCCACCCCATTCTACCGTGCTGCTGAGTTTCATTCCCTTCCCGTTCTCCTGTGGTGGGCCACCTCCCACGGCCAAGTCACCTCCCATGACTTGCTAATTTCACTTTGCAGGATGTTCTGGGAGGTTCGTCCACTTGGCTAGGGTGGCAGCATTTCCTTTATCCATTCACCCTTCTCCCTGCTCTAAAAACATTCTTGCCACTTTATTTTGATAGTCTCAAACTAGAGAAACATTGGGAGATCTGCTGCAGACACACCTTGTTAATCCTTTACCCAGATTCTTCAAAGCGTTACTGTTTTCCACATCTGCTTTCTGTCACCTACACTATGTGCCACGTAATATGTACAGAAGATAACTGTAATAGTACACACGTTAATCCATGCTAAATCATTTGAGAGTAAACTGTAGACCTCACCCCCTGCGCAAGTATCAGGGAAGAAAAAGCTTTCTCTCATATAAGCACATGCAATTATCCAGGTCCATAAACTTGACTTGAGACAAAGCCATCCTCACAGACCAAGTTCAAATCTCCCTGAGTGCCCCCTCCCCCTCCAAATGCTGCTGAAAGCTATTAATTTTCTGATGCAGAATCCAGAATCCTCTATTGTCTTACGTCTCTCTAGTTCCTTTGTTCTAGAAGTTTCCAGAATGTTCTCTGCCTTCTGACTGACCAGTTTTAAGACTGTGGCCCAGTGATTGCATAGAGCAGAGTTGGGCGTGGTTTTATTGTTTCCTCCTGCAGGGATTGGGGTTCAGCGGGTTGACTGGAGACAGGTTGGGTGGCGTGGTGTTTACGGCAAGGTTGCCTGTCGGCAAGCACGCCATGCCAGTGTGCCTGGCCGGCCAGGTGAGTTCTGACCGCTGTGATTTTTCATTTTCAAGCACAGGAATTCATCTGATAGGTGGTGGGTTTGCGCTGTGTCCATTTAGCTAAGGTGTAGCTTTGGCGAGTTGAAGATGCCTATTCCTGGCTGGGTTTATCGCCAGGGTTGCTTCCTGGAGCCTGAAGGTTTCTTCGAGGGGGCCGCTCCTGGGGACTGTCCTTCTCTCCTCCTGCCGAGAGAGCTGAGGTCTGCCAGCAGGCATAGGAGGTGGCGCTCCCACCTTCCACCCCCGCCCCGGCTTGCCTTCTGGGTGGGGAGACCAGCCCACCAGCTAGTGCCGCTTGTGACAAGTGCTGTGGAGGTCCCCAAACAGAGCAGCGGGGCTGCGAGTCAGGCAGGGACCGTCGCCCAGATAAAGCAGGGCCCTCCCGGCGCCCTTGGCAATGGAGAAGCCCAGGGGTAAGCAGGCGACAACCTCAGTGAGTCAGGTGTGAAGGAATGCGCAGCTGGCGGGCAGGTGGCACTGAGCCATGGGCCAGAGAGGACCTTGTCCAGGCAGGGACGTGGGGAGGAGGCTGGCAGGAAGAGCAGGCGCAGGCTGGGAGGGTCCTGGCAGAGGGGTGCCAGGGCACAGAGGGGGGCCGGAGCACAGAGGGGTGCCGGGGCCCACCTGGGGCCTCCGGGGAAAAGCACAGAGGTGGCCCGGGTACAGGCTGGAGGGACAGGAGAGGGAGCCCGAGGTGGCCAGCGTGAGACCGCGGAGGTGCTGGACCGTGGCAAAGGTTTTGAGTTTTCTCGTTAGTGGAAGGGAAGCCTCTGCGAGGTTGGTGGTCCATGTTTTTAAAATGTCACTTGGACAACTTAGCAGAGGATTGACGCGGAGTGAAGGGTCTTACTGAGCGAAGCAGAAACGGCACTATTCCGCTCCCGGGAACTGCAGCCTCTGTTGGTGCCCCTCCCCGGGCCCGAGAAAGAAAGCTCAGTATTTGGTCGGTGAATGAAGAGATGGATGGACGTCCCGATGCAGTAGCCTCTATGATTTTTCATTTTCAAGCACAGGAATTCATCTGATGGGTGGTGGGTTTGCACTGTGTCCATTTAGCTAAGGCAGGATATTCCTCCCAATTTTTTTTTTAAGATTTATTTATTTATGCACACAAGAACTGGGGTGCAGGCCAGAGGTGTGGGATGGTGAGAGGATACACCAGAGACAGAGTGGGGAGCAGAACAGGCGGATCTACTGAAGTAGACTTCTGAGGGGAGCAGAGGGGAGACGGGGGAGGTCTGCTGCGCCCTGTGGGAAGCTCCCTGGCCGGGGATCGAACTCACACTGCAGTGGCTGCAGATAGCTCACAGTGCTGAGACATAACCCTTGCGCCACCAGAGAGGCCCTCTTCCCCCCAGTTTTTCCTGCCTATTTCTAGATCATGGTTGCCTGCAAGAGAAATTTTCACATGGCTTAGAAATGGGATGTGAAGGCACAACCGTTTTAGGCTCTTTTTTTTTTTTTTTTTTTTAAAGATTTATTTTTTTATACATACAAGTTGGGATACAGACCAGAGGTGCGGGGCGGCGAGAGGGTTCACCAGAGACAGAG
This sequence comes from Scalopus aquaticus, assembly GCA_004024925.1. Classification (NCBI taxonomy): domain Eukaryota; kingdom Metazoa; phylum Chordata; class Mammalia; order Eulipotyphla; family Talpidae; genus Scalopus; species Scalopus aquaticus. The sequence continues at coordinate 38,008 of PVIJ01005392.1, forward strand.
CAGGGAGCAGAGCAGGCAGATCAGAAATACACTGCTGAGGGGAGCAGCGGGTGAGGCTGGAGAGGTCTGCCGCACCATGTGGGATTCTCCCCGGCCGGGCGTCGAACTAGCGTCGCCGCTGCCGACAGCTCCACAGCGCAGCGCTTAACCGCTGCACCACCCGGGAGGCCCCGTTTTAGGCTCTTGAAGGCCGCTGCAGAGCGGATCCTGTTACGTCTCACGCAAACCGCCCCTGACCTGTGGGCTCTCTTGGTGACACAGAACAGTGCCTGCTCCTGTCCTCGCCGATCAGTTCCTTCTGACCCTGGCAGCTTGGCCCCCAGCCCGTGGTGCTGATGGTCAGCTGCGCCTGCGGTCCCGCACTTCACGGGTCCTTCTCCGCGCGCGCATCTTCCCGACCGCAGGCTCCGCGCACTTCCAGCCCCCGAACCCGAAGCAACAGAACTCGAGACTTCTGCCTCAGCTCCGACGTCCTTTAAGGTCACTCCCTCTGCATGGTTCTGCCGCCCTGGCCACACCCTAAATGACACCAGCTGCCTTTGAGTCATTATCAATGTGGGAACCTCTGAACCTTTGTATTCTAAATTTGGGGACAAAACTTTTCATTCTAAGGTAAATTTGGGAAGATAGCCCTGGGCTATGTGGCACCAGTGATGTCCGTGTGAACGCACAGGAAAGTCTCCAAATGGATGGGCCTGTTCTCTTTGTGTCTTGTTGTCTGATGACAGCAGCTTTTCGTTGTCCGCCCAAGAGAGATCTAGAAAGCGTCTTGGGTTAGGTTCTGCAGCAGTGAAGGGGTGATGGAGTTCAGCGGGCAATCATTGGCAGACCCCACAGCTCCGTTCCAGGGCAGCGGCCTTTGCATGAGGTCCTGAGATTAAAGTTCAGTCCCAGCTGGAGGCTGGATCTAAAGGAGTCATTAAAAAAGAAAAATCTTATGGGAAAAGGAGTCTTGAAAATGGAGGGGGAAGTAGTCACTTGCCATCCAGGCCCTTGGAATGGGGAGTGGGGCGGGGGGCACTGAGGGTGGGGACTGTTCAGGGTGCTGGTCAGCTCTGAGGTCAGCTAGAGCCAGGCTCGAATCTGAGCAATTGCCGGGTAACCAGCCTGTCTTTGAGCCTCATTATCCTGATCATAAAGTGGGGTGATAATCCCTTTCTCACAGTGTTTTCAGGGGTCATGAAACTCCGCCCAGTGCTTGGCACCCAGGGCCATAAGGAAGAGAATGACCTTGACTGACTACACAACCTGGGGCAAGTTAATGAATTTTTGTTGCCTTAGTTTCCTCATCTGTGAAATGCAGCTGTAAGTAGCACTCACTTGGTTGGGGTCTTATGAACAGTAAACAAGTAGAGAGCAGCCTGGCAAGGATGGCAAACACTAGATTCGAATCTGGACTCCAGCACTTAATTACTGTGTGACCTTGGAAAAATTACCAAGCGTCTCTGGAGCCATTACTGGTTCTCATAGAATGAACTTGGTAATAAAAGTACCATGGAGGGAAGAGCACAAAGAACTGTGGTAGGGGTGCACGGGTGAATTGGTGCTGGAAATTCAAGGGAGATTACACCTGGGAAAAGAAAGAAAACATTGAACAAAAATGAACAATTAAGTAAAAAATATATAAATTTTAAAAAAGGGAAATAAAGGTCCCATGGATTCTTAAAGTTTTTTTTTTTTTTAAGTCATAGGGTTGTGGAGAATGAAGTGTCATATGCCTGCAAGGCAGGCACCAGCGACTAGCATATAGTAAGCACTGGGTGAATGTTGGTTATTATTATTGCTTCTTTTCATGGTGATTAGCCATATTCAAAGGTCTGAGTGAAGTGCACTGCCTGCCTCACTGTTCAAAGTCCTACAACCATCAGCTGGGTAGCACACTGTTTATGGAGATGTCTTTGGGGCGGGGGAGGCTTGACAATGGGGGGACAAAGCTATACATTTGTTTGTTCATTTTTGGACTGGGAGACTCTGCTATGCTGCGACCAGTTATTTTTTGAAAAACAGCTGGAGGAATAAGTGAGCTGAGCAGCCCACTTCCTCTGGGACTGTTGCTGCTCTTACCTGAGTGGCTAATAAATACTAGACAGTCTGAGTTTGAGCTCCTGCCATACAGTGATCAGGTGTGATGACTGAGGAGACATTCAAAAACCATAAAAGATAGCGGGGTCACCTTGAGTTAGGGGTGGGAAGGTATTTGGGGGACTCTGGCACATCTTCTGATCCCCCTAAGGTTCAGTTACTCTAGATTGATTCCATGCTACAGGTAGAGTTACTTTACAGTGAAATTTACTGGGTAGGAGGCAGCAGGGAGTGGCAGAGGCTGCGGCAAACTAGAGAGGGTCCAACATGCCCAAAGAGACTTTTGCTGCTCATTTGCAGCCAACTGTTTTCATCAGGGTGCTAGCCCACTGTAGACAGAGCTAACACTGGAAGAGAACTAAAAACCCCAATTCTGAAGATGAAATCTCTTGAAATTTAAAGTTGTCCTCAATTCAAAAGTTCAAAACACACCATGCAAAGCCAAATCATTTCTGAGGTCCACATTGGACTCAAAACATCTAGTCTCTGACTCATGTTAAAGAATCTTGTAGCACCTCACACATTTCCTGGCAATATGGTTCTCACTTTCTGTAAAGTGTGTTTTCTCCCAAGGCAGCACTGCTCAGCTGTGTCAAGAGTCCTTGGTATGATCATTTTCTTAACACTTCATTCTGAGTGAAGACCTTAAATAAAGACACTATTGTACTTGTGTTTCCTCCCTGCCATTCGCTGGTTTGTGCTTGTTCAGCCAGACATTCGGGAGCTACAAGGAAGGTCGTTAAGAACTAAAGAACTTTCCAGTTCTCCTCTGAGCCCAGTTTTTTATTAAAGAATCTTCTTTTTATAGTAAACTAGAGAAAGGATGTGCAGAGTTCAAGTACAGAAGGTGCAGGGTTTATTGGCTCAGTGGTACCCCAAAAATAGAAGCATGAAACTACAATTTGGTAAATCTTTAATGCCCAAATACTACTCTTTCCCCAGCTAATGCAGCCACTGGAACCGTTTCCACCTCTGTACTTGGAAAAAGACACTGACCTGGAGGTTAATTCCGGTTTTTATGGCCCGTTGATTCTATTTCTCAATTCTTCTTAAGCCACATCTTAAGTAAGCACCTACTTAAGGAAGGATAAGATAACAACAGCACAAGTTGATGATAAGTCTTGATGATTAGCCCTTCTCCATGGTTTCCTTGCAAACCTGGAAACTGAGTCGCAAACCTGGAAACTGAGTCGAAGACAAATCATAAACCCATGAACTTCACTTTCAAAAAAAGGCCTTCATTTAAGCAATGCAATTTCCCCCTCCACAGTTTTTCCTGCTTAGTGAATGAATGTGTTTACTTTACCATCCTTGTCATAAAGTCATTAAGCAGAATTGGTTTTCAAAGAAATGCTGAAATAGCTACTGTGCTTCTACCACTTTAGAAGAGGAAAGTACATTATAATAAAATAAATCGGAGATAAAAGTCTGAGTGTCAGCCTGTTAAAATCTGGGTTACAAATTATAGACACCCACACACGTTGACACACACGCACCCATGTTTTCCAAGATAGTGAGCAATGGTGGCATGTGACCCCCCCATCAGTTCGCTCTGTGGCTCTGAGCTTTGTGATTCTGGCATCCTAGGCAGCTTCTGTGTTCCTCGATTCCTTGTCTGCAAAACGCGGTGATTAACTCCACCTCGCTCAGAGCTGTTATAAAGGTGAGATGAGATGTCACAGCGCAGAGTCTGGTCCATCAACAGAGTCCACATGTGCTAAGTCCTCCTCTGCGTCTCACTCGTCCACAGTGCATGATCTAACAGGTATCTGCTTCCAACTATGAAATGATGCAGTCAGGCATGTCTAACTCCTTCCATCAAAGCCCACTGCCAGGAGGAAGAGGACACAGTTCATAACATTGGAAGGGACACACCATGAGCCTTCAAGGTTGACCTCATTAGAAACCAGCATGCTGGGCCTCCCTGGGGGTGCAGCGGTTGAGCGCTGCACTGTGGAGCTGTCGGCCATGCGAGTTCAACGCCCGGCCAGGGAGAATCCCACATGGTACAGCAGACCTCTCCTGCCTCGCCCGCTGCTCCCCTCAGCAGTGTATCTCTGATCTGCCTGTTCTGCTCCCCGCTCTGTCTCTGGTAAGCCCTCTCGCCGCCCCCCGCCTCTGGCCTGTACCCCAGCTTGAACAAAAAAAAAAAAGAAAGAAACCAGCATGCTTGTGCCTCCCAGCTCCAGGCTAGCTGGTCCAGGTCTCTATCAAGCATACTTGGTCCGCGAGAGGACCTGGCAAGGAGGTCTGATTTCTTTGTTTGGGCACACGGAAGATCCAGGGGAAGAATGCAGTTCTGGGGGTGTGAGATAAATTTTGTAGGCAGCTTTGTCCATGAGTTTTGACAGGCACCATGCCTGCAGAGTGTAGGACATTTGGTAATGTTGGACATTATCAACACAATTTGGAGAATAACTGTTATTAAGTTAGTGCATGCGGGGCCTCCCTGGTGGCCCTGGGAGCAGCACTATGAAGCTATCCAGAGCCACTGCAGCATGAGTTCGATCCCCTGCCAGGGAGCTTCCCACATGGCACAGCAGACCTCTCCTGCCTCACCTGATGCTCCCCTCAGCAGTGTACTTCAGCAGATCCGCCTGTTCTGCTCCCCACTCTGTCTCTGGTGAATTCTCTTATCCCCCGCACCTCTGGCCTACACCCCAGCTTATATGCATAAATGAATAAATCTTAAAAAAAATTAGTGCATGCAAAGACGCATGTGTGTGTACATGCACGTACATAAATGAGCATGTATGCATGTGTAAAAGTATGGTTCTCTGTGGGATGTGGTTGATGTTGGTATGTAGGAGAATATTCCAGATACAAGAGGAACCTGACTTTAAGGAAGAATTTGTGAAAAATTTGTGTCTCTTTGTGGAAACAAAGATCACCAGCCGTTTGGCTCAGGCTTCTGAAGAGCAACTCAAAGCGATTATTCTCTCTTTGCTATTCGTTAGATTTTAATATTTCCTTGAATCAGGTCTGTGCATCGAGGGGCGTGCTGTTCACGGCAGTGGGCGGCTGGCACTCAAGCCCTCGGAGCCCGTGGAGGGCCTCGCCGTTGAACGTCAGCTCACATTCCTCTTCAAGGTTTAAGCCTCACCAGCGTCTGGCAAGCCTGCTTGGGGCCTGCTCAGGCACCAGGATAGAGCCAAAATCAACAGTCCTCCTGCCTGACTGGCAAGAGACAAGACCACGTCCCTTCCCGGGCTGGGCAGGGGACGCTGCCCGGTGAGCCTGCTGCCTCCCTCCCTCCATCTGCTCTGCATGATTCAGAGACCTGCCCCCGGAGCCTCCTGGCTTTGGCGAGTGGGATAAACAGGCAGTTTTCCCTTTGATGTGTCTGGACACAGAAATGATTCAGAAGGTTCCTCTCACAGACTCTGCAGGGAGCGCCGGCAAGTGCAGGAGAGAACAAGGCGCCTCATCAGGGGCTCCTGCCCTCAGCCAGCTTGGGAAGGCGTGCCCCCTGGCTACTCACTCCCCTGCCCTGAGGGAACTCAGGTGACTCAGCAGCTTGGCTGAAAGATGCTATTCTGTCCATCCTAATAACAAAGTAAATCTTTCAAGCCCCACTGAAATAGAACTAAGCCTCGTTCCAGTTAACATTAGGGGTTCACTGTTGACCTTGCCAGGATCCAGGAAAGAGTAGGGGCAGCCTGAAGATGGTCAGTGACGTAAACAGGTGAACGCACCTTTCTGTGGAATTGAGAAAATTGCTCAGGACTTTAACTTTGGGATAGGCGCACTGTCTTGATTACTAAAAGGAAACTTTTTGGTAGGTAAGCTCTTAAAAGACAAGTGAATTCTTCTGACATTATGCAGTAAGCGAAAAAAAAAATAGCCAAGGAAAGGGAAAAAATAAACATTGCAAATCTTTTCTTGGAAGATAATAGATGATCTTTTCCTCATTTCCCTTAAGCATCATTTTTGTGTTTCTGGTTCCCGATGCCAAGTGTTAACAGTCCTCCAGGGCTCTCTGCCCACAGAGGGGCAGTTCTGACTGTATAAAACGAAATCATTCACTCCTTCCACCCCTACCAACAGTAGGTTGGCAAAGGCACTGCACAAACCCACCTCGTATTAAGAATTATTGGTTATTTGGGCCTCCTTGGTGGTGCAGGGGTTATAGCCTCAGCTATCAAGCTATCCACAGCCACTATGGCCTGAGTTCGATCCCCGGCCAGGGAGCTTCCAACAGGGCACAGCAGACCTCTCCTGTCTCCCTGCTGCTCCCCTCAGCAGTGTACTTCAGTAGATCTGGCTGGCAACATCAGATTGGGTTATGCCACGAAGACAGGGCTTTTAGACTGAGATTTAAGAATGGGAAGGAGTCATTGGAGTGATCTGGAGAAAGAATGTCCTGGAAGGGGCCTCCCTGGTGGCACAAGGGGTTAGTCTCAGCCTATGAAACTAGCCACAGCCACTGCAGCAGGAGTTCAATCCCCAGCCAGGGAGCTTCCCACATGGCGCAGCAGACCCCTCCTGTCTCACCACTGTTCCCTCAGCAGTGTATTTCAGTAGATCCACCTGTTCTGCTCCCTACTCTGTCTCTGGTGAGTCCTCTCACCCCCCCCACAACTTTGACCTACACCCCAGTTCTTGTATGCATAAATAAATAAAAAAGAAAGAATTATTGGTTATTAATCACCCCCATTGATGAATATGAAGAGTAATTCATTACTTTCTGGCAACTGTTCTCAAAACTTGACTTTGTGCCTTTTCATAGGGAAGACAGAAAACAGTTTCCCTTTCAAAAGAAGTTACTTCCTTGGTTAAGACATCAGAGCTACACTTAACAGTCTGAAATGCCCTGAGATCCCTTTTGAGAGGGCTGGTTTGTGCAGACACAGAGCTGAGCTTCACACCCTTTGAAGTCTAGGATTGCCCAATGGTAGATATTGAGCAACACACACTTGGGCCCACAATCCAAATTATTTCTGTATTTATCTTTAATGATTAAAAATGCCTGCACACGATGTATCAACAGCTTGTAATTTCATAATTGGCTGCTGTGGCTTTAGCTGCCAATTGTGTGCTAATAGCAGGTTCGGGGGATCCAGTTGGGGTGAAGGCAAAGCGATGTGGGTGTGAATGGATGCAAGATCACTCATGTTTGGGTGGAATTTTCTTTGCGTAGTGTATGAAACTGAAGGAATGGCTGTCCAGATAATGCTGATGTTCCTTGTGGCCAAGTTCAGAGGGTTGAAGAAATCCTGATGTGTGAAAGTGAAAGGTGGGTGTTTCCGAAACTTCCAAGAGAGGATGAGGTTCTGTGTAGGGATGGGGGGGTCGATCAAATAGAGATGCCATCCCGCCCCTTGCTGGGCACACCTGACCCTAGTTAAAAGGCTAAGGTGCCATTTGCACGGAGGCGATGAGAATCTGGCTTCCTTGTTTGGCATCCTTCCCAGAACTGAGTCACGACTGGTGCTTTGTAAACTTCCAAGGCTAAAGGTGTCTTGGTTTGGCCTCTCAATGGCTGATCTCCTGGTGTTCTCATTACTGTCTAGCTGGCGTTTCCTGGTTGTCGGTACTTTGTACCGATTGTGTAAGTCAGCAGTCCAGCTAGCCTCTCCGCTGGCTCCTTTTTATTCATCTCTTCATCCAGCAGCTTCTGACTCTGACCTGCTGTGGCGGAAGCTCTGAGGTGCTGGGGACAGAGCAGTGACCAGGGCAGAGAAGGTCCCAGCTACTCTTTATTCTCTCTTAGACAGATAAATGAGTAAATAAGTAAAAGAATTGTAGATAATGCTAAGGAATGTGGAGGGAAAAAAATACGGAGATGTTAGCTGAGTCCCTGGGCGGGAGCCGGAGGCTGACAACAGCAGGTGGGTGATGCCACGAAGACAGGCTGAGATTTAAGAATGGAAAGGAGTCATTGGAGCGATCTGGAGAAAGAATGTCCTGAAGGGGCCTCCCTGGTGGCGCAAGGGGTTAGGTCTCAGTCTATGAAACTAGCCACAGCCACCGCAGCATGAGTTCGATCCCAGCCAGGGAGCTTCCCACATGGCACAGCAGACCTCTCCTGCCTCTCCCGCTGCTCCCCTCAGCAGTGTATTTCAGTCGATCTGCTTGTTCTGCTCCCCACTCTGTCTCTGGTGAATCCTCTCACCCCCTGCACCTCTGGCCTGCACCCCAGCTCCTGTATACACAAATAAATATTTTTTTAAAAAAAGAAGTGTCAGGAGTGAAGCAGCTTGTGGTCAGTGGAGACAGTCATCCTGCCCTTCTGCAGGACGCTGCGCCGCCAGCACACGCACAGCTCAGCGCCAAGTGGATGGGCAGCTTCAGACTTGATTTAGGGGAATACGGGAACTCGCTAGGAGCTGACATTCCAAATAGCCTAGTGAATGAGCTACCGGGGCTCCAGCTTAGAAATAATGAAATGTACCTCACCCCACCCACCGCTGAGGAGCTGGGAGCCTCTGAATGCTACAGTGTTGTCCACCACGCTACCTCACCAAAAAATTAAATAAAAAATTAATTTGAAGTAAATAAAAAAATAAACATTGTTCAATAAAAGGAATAGATGAGGGAACGTCAAACATGAAGAAAAATCCACATAAGAGTATATAAAATGGAGTGCCTGCTTGGATAGTGTATATTCAAAATAATGATCCTAATTATGATACGGTTGTGTCTTATGAATCAGCTGGTGGCTTCTGAAGGCATAATATCATATCATGAGCTGAATCATAAAGATGAATGTTGGCTGAGCCCTTGGTGGAAAGGTTTTTGGGGAATTCTTTGCAAATAATACAAGTTGGAAGGAAACATCTGGTCAACCCCGGAGTCTGCGTTCAGAGAACCAGCTCTGCCTGAGATGTGAGACCATTTGCATCACTGCAGACTCCACCCACCTGTGTGGTGGTGAGAGAAGCACTTCCAGGGGTCCGCCATTTTGTTCTTTTCTTTGTCCACACCTGAAACCCAGGCTTACTGAGATCCGATCCCAGCATCATAGAACCAAGCTCACTGAGGGCATTTCACTTAATAAATGACCAGGAGAAGCAAGGTCTGCCTCTCTGCATGAAGCAAGGCAGCTGATCTCCAGCCCACTGAGAGATGGACTCAGGTAGTGCCTACTATTTGGCTGTGGTTTTGTTTTGTTCAGATACTTGTTTAAGGACATAAATCAGAGGGGATAAGACCTGTGCTCTAAACTCAAGATGAACCCTGGTTCAAGGCCCAGGCCTACCACTCATTAGCTCTGTGGCTCACTTCTTAATCTCTCCAAACTCTGCCTCCCCATCTGAAAAATGGAGATGATCCAAAGTCTTAGCTCACACCCAATGAGAAGTTTGAAGTGAAAGAATTTTTAAAACTTAGCCCTAATGACTGGAATACAAATTCACAGTATGGAAATCAACTGCTGCCTTTGCTATTATCCCTCTCTTTGCAACCACAGAATGCAGCTGCATGCTAACACTTCTGCAAAGGCAACCGTGCAACCAGTTCAGATTGTAGGGACAATGAACTTGGTGACCTTGAGGCGCTCTGGTAGTGCATTTTTAAGATGCTGGAAGCTCAGAGCCATAATAAAAAATTCCCCTTCGATTTGGTAAAATTTGGCAGGTTCCCCATTCAGCCGCCTATGAGCTGAGAGTCAAGGATTGAGTCAGCTCAATGGAAGCCTTTAAATTCAATCCCAGTGAAAATCTAATCAACTCTCAAAGTCAAGAATGAGCTGGTGATTATGGGATTTGTATGAAAATGTGCTAAAAGATTATTTGGAACATGGTGGAGGATAAGGAACAGGATTTGGAATCAATTCTAGAAGTACAATAGTTCCCCCACCCCCCATCTGTAGTTTCACTTTCTGTGGCTTCAGTTATCTTTAGTCAACTATGATTCTGAAATATTATGTACAATAAGAGATTGAGAGACGGGAGAGACACACACAGAGAGAAAGAACACATTTTAGTAGAGTATACTATTATTATTCCATTTTATTAGTTACTGTTGCTAATCTCTGATTGTGCCTAATTCATAAAGGAAACTTGATCATAGGTGCATAGGAGAAAACTCTAGGGCTCAGTATTATTCAAGTTTCAAGCATCTACCGGAGGTATTAGAAGGTGTCCCCCAGGAATAAGGGGGCTATAGTTCATATCTAAGAACCTTTTATGGTTCTTTTATGGAAATGAAGTGAAGGAAGTTTTAAAGATCATTCATTCATTCATTCAATTAAGCATTTTGGGCTTCTCCTCTGTACCAGATCAGGCTAGGTCCTGGCATAGTTGAGAAAAAGAACGTCTGACCCCACGTCTCAGGGTGTTCAAAGCAGGTCAACAGCCAGACAGAGCACGGATCTTTTGGATGGCTTAGCTTCCTATCAGTTACCAGAATTGCTAGAAAGGTGAGGATTTTTCCATCTATCTGCTCAAATGCACAGCATTAATGGTAGACAGGGGGACAAATCTGGATATTTTCCCCACTAACATTTGCACTTAGTTAATCAGTCACTAGTTATTCAATAATAGATAAAAATGCATTAGCTTGTTGAGACAAATATGTTCCCCAAAGCCATTGTCTAGAACTGAATTACCAACAACATGGTTTGAGAAATAATACCACGATCACGTCATTTTCTCAATTGACTTCCTGAGAACTGATACAAGATCCATGGGAACTGTTTGTAGCACAAGACAAATACCTTAGTCATGAATAGGTTCTCAAAGCAACTTTGCCACCAGCATGGAAATTTATATATTCCCTTAACTTTGCATTAAAGGCAGATGAATTTCTCCTGAACTAAATCAATGGAATGCGTTATGTAAACACCTCCTTTAGTTACAGTTAACTCACTTGTTCCTGTAATTCATAATTTGGTCTAATCTGGCCAGGCAAGCCAGTTCTTTGTCCAATTGCTAATCCATAGTGCAGATTTTAATCTCCAACAATTCATAACTCATTCCTACGGAGCTGGGAAACTGGCTATTGTCAAAGCAGGCATTCTCCAAGTTGTGTATACAGATCTCCAGGGAGACAATAAATGTTTATGGGATGAGTACACGGTCTTTTTAAATTCTCATTTCAGTGAGTGGAATTTGCATCTAACACTTAAAATTTTGCTCTAATGATATCTCATAGAGAATAATTCAAGTGAGAGGAAGACCTACCGGAGTGAATCTTTTGGCAACACCTGGTGTCATCTTCCCTTGTCACAAGAGAGATGCTACTCGCAGCCAGTAGGTATCAGCTGGGGCCGTACAGGCCTCCTACACTGCACAGGACCGCTACCCTGCAGCAGTTACTGGCCCTCAGTGTCACTAGTGTTGAGGCAGAGCACCCCTGATTCGGAGGCAGTGTTTTGTGAGATCACGGGTTGGTCTGGATAATTCTGCTAAAAAATTCCTATGAAGAAACTGAATAAAATATTGCTTTTTTCTTTTTTTACAAGGAGTGTCTCATTTTCTTTTCTTTCTTTTTTTAAAGATTTATTCATTTATGCATACAAGAGCTGGGGTGTGCAGGCCAGAGGTGTGAGGTGGTAAGAGGATTCCCCAGAGACAGAGTGGGGAGCAGAATAGGTAGATCCACTGAAGTACACTGCTGAGGGGGGCAGCGGGGAGACAGGAGAGGTCTGCTGAGCCATGTGGGAAGCTCTCTGGCCAGGGATCGAACTTGTGCTGCAGTGACTGCAAATAGCTTCACAGTGCTGAGATTTAACCTTCTGCACCACCAGGGAGGCCCAAAGAGCTCCTCATTTTCATCTTATACCCTGAAAATTATGTAGCCAGTCCTTGTCCATGTTTGTATAATTTTATCAGTGATATTTACAATTAATTTTCCAGACAGGGAGAAATCCAAAGCTGTTCTGAAACTAGGAAAAGAAGGAAAGGAATCCACTTAGAAACTGAAGGTTTAGATCTATTCAACAGCTGTGTCAGAACACTCCCGGAGTCATTTATTACCAGAGAAGTTTGATATTGAACTATACAACTGAATTGTCCTTTCTATAAATGCAGTTGTTTTCTGATTATTTTTCCTAGTTCCAACAAGAAACATGCTAAGACAAGCATGTTCATTCCTAAGTTCATTCCGGGCTAGTTGATGAGTTAACTATTTTAAGCTCTTCCGGCACTTGAACCCTTTTAATACCTTAATGTGGATTTTTTTCCAGGTCACTTGCTAGTGAACTTTGGAAAGATTTGGCAAACTGACTTAAACGATCACCCAAAATCAGACTCAGCACCTTTCTGCTGAACCTCTAAGATGAAATATATGGAATTGGCCTTGAGACTCATTAAGAACACAGTGGCAGGTACTTGTTTTATCTGCTGTTTCTGCAGTTCTGATCCAGCCCACCAAATAACTAGGAATCCACTAGGAGCTGACCTTTGTGACCTTACGGTTTAGTGGCTCATTTCTATTACTTACTGGAAACCAGAATCCACTTCACTGATGTCTCAAAACCATCAAGCTAAAGAGTGGGACCGGCCTTGAAGGAGACAGACAGGGATGCAGGGTGGGGAGGGCGGACCGAAGCCACAGGCTGAATGTGTTGGGGGGAAAAGTTGTCCTGAACAAACTCCACAGTTTTTATGGACCCTACCCCCACCCCACACCAAAGAGATCCAAGACCCCAAGGACTACAAAGCCCATAATGTCCTCACCACCGAAGAGAGGATGCTGGGAGCAGAGGGCGGAGTTTAGCAGCCAGGCTTGGTCTATAACTGTCGGAGGCCGGCTCCGACCGAGGTTGGATTCCCGGGGGTGGTGGGGAAAGCGTCGATGGCAGCAGGAGAGGGGGAAGGGGAATGAGAGACAGCACGCACACCGAGTAGTGATCAGGCTGCTCTGTTTATTGCCCCAACAGTGGGGTTTTTTATACCATAAATTTGGCTAGCAGGCATAGTTTCTAAAGATAATGATTGACTACAAGAATGAGGTAAAAAAAACAGGATACATATTTTTGTTAAGCACATGATTGATTACATTTTGG